>JAVTVY010020405.1:0-83132 GCA_036873755.1 Hanleya hanleyi
CACCGGTCAAATCAACCAGGACGAAGGGAATTTGATCAGTCGGGAGGACTACGCGAACGGATACACGTTGTTCTGTTTCGATCTGACCCCTACCTTAGAGAACGACCATCAGCTGGCCCTGGCCAAGCAAGGCAATTTACGGTTGGAAATCCACTTTGCACGAGCCCTGGGGACCACCGTCAATGTGATCTGCTACGCCGAGTTTGACAACATCATTCAAGTGGACAAGGCGCGCAACGGCCTGTGTGACATTTCCACCTAACATGGATACAGACCAGATAACCACCGTGCTGGAGAATGACCCAGAGACACGTATGGTCTTTCAAGGGGTGTTCGCCCGAGATGTGGTCCCATTAGACCGTGTGTATCCTGCTGCATACGTTCTCAACACGGACCCGATGGATCGGCCCGGTGAACATTGGGTGGCCGTGTAATTGACAGAACAGCAGGGCGAATACTTTAACCCGTACGGCCTGCCACCCCTCCATCCCGATTTAACAGACTTCATGGATCAAGGTACAGAGACGTGGTGTTGGAACAGTCAAACGTTGCAAAGCCTGACCAGTAGCGTGTGCGGACAATATTGCTTGTTTTACCTGTACCATCGATGCCGGGGAAAGACCTTATCTACCATCGTACAGATGTTTGACGAGTACCCCAAGGCCGAGGACCGCGATGTACTCGTATATGACTGGGCCGCCCATCATTTCAATGTACAAGCCCCGTTCTGGGCTTAAGTTCTTTTAATGTACAAGCCCCCTGTTCTGGGCTTCAGTTCTTTCAATGTACAAGCCCCTTGTTCTGGGCTTCAGTTTTCACGTGGTTGTTCTCACGTTGTTGTTGTTCACTGAATAAAAAAATGAGATCTCACCAAAAAACCCTGTCTTGTGTGTTTTCTGTATGAGCATAATGCATGAAACTGACTTTGAACACCGTATTAGCCAATCAGTGGCCTAGAATGGAGCGAAAGGTAACCCATCCATGTCCAGAAAACATTACCCGGGTGTACAAGAACCCGGATGTAGGCGCGGACGTAGGCGAAAGCATCCCAGTACCCGGATGTAGCCGCAGACGTGTACCTAGTACCCGTCCATTGGTTCTTTTACCGATCGCTCATTGGCTCTGTATATCGATGCCGCAACATTGTCGCCGAACCTTGCCGAAAGGGAGACCTTGGACCTTTTGACCTGGATGTGACCTTTGACCTTTTGATCCCACATTCATCCGCGCACTGCCGGTGATGACGCGGGCGCGCGTGTGCGGCCGGAGAACCCGCGCGCGCGCTGCGGCCGGGGCGGGCCGGGCCGGGCCGGGAAAAACCCCGGAGGTTGAACATTCGGACGTCTAAGGGGAACATTGGAACTCTTCTGGGTTTGGAGGTAGTTTTTAGTAAAACCGTCACAACCCACGTGACCTGCGCAGCAGAATGGAAACGACACCCTAGTCTAACCCCCCTCACATAGGATTCACATGGATACCTCACTCGATCCCATCGGCCCACTAGTGGCCCACCTAGACCCCAACACGTCTATTTCCATACCCTTTGTCCACTGCGCTTGCGCAGAGTGACGATATTTCAACCCCGCACTCACCCCATCAGATGCCCCCTCACATAGGCTTCACATTGATACCTCACTCGATCCCATCGGCCCACTAGTGGCTCCCCTAGATCCCAAAACGTCTATTTCCATACCCTTTGTCTATTGCGCATGCGTAGAATGACGATATTCCTACCCCATATCCATCCCATCGGTTGCCTCCTCACATCGGCTTCACATTGATACCTCACTCGACCCCATCGGACCATTAGTGGCCCACCTAGTTCCCAAAACGTCCACCCCGTACGGACCTATACACCCATAGCCATGCAGTATAGGCCTACCCAGGCCTCGGTGACTTTTTCCAAAAATTTCACCGTTGCGCTCCGGGACCCTTCCCATTGTCATTTTCTCGGCGAGACGAGAAAAACGCGACCCCACAACCCATAGTAACGTCCACGAAAAAAAATGACCATCCCCATACCCATACAGGCATTTTCCCTTATATTGTATAATACAGACCCCTATTGTAGGGGTAAAGTCCGTATTCCGCTTTTTTTCTGGAGAAATTTTTACATGCACCCACCCATTGACTTGATAGGCAGGTTCCAATAAGCCCGGGGACCGATATTAGACCTTTTGGCTAGGGTTGATAGGGGTTTCCCCCTATTTTAGGGGTAAAGTCCGTATTCCGCTTTTTTTTCCGGAGAAATTTTACATGCACCCAACGGCCGAGACACTAGTCCAGGCGGATGCCCCCTCACATAGGCTTCACATTGATACCTCATACACCCATTTGCATGAGAGAAGGTGTGGAATGCACCCTCCCGCCGAAAGCAAAACTTTGTCAGTCTGTGTATTTTCCACTAGCTTGGACAGTGTAACTGCTTTAAACATGTGATGTTATTGTGACTGGGTTTATTAGTTGCTGCTGCAACTATCTATCATGCAGATTTGCCGTTATTTGTGACATTTGTGACATTTTTATCACAATGGATCTACAGAGTGTCGATATCTGGACCCCTAATGAACCCGAGACTCGTAACTCGGTAAACCAGAATACTGATGTCTCCGTTACTGTTAAGAAAGATCCTAAACAGATAACAATCTCCAGCAATCCGAAAACAATACTGATTTGGAGAAGAGTGCTTCTGGTGAGGTACCATGAACAAGCATGTAAACTCCCCAACATATTAGTGGCTTGGTGCGATCGAAACAAGAAGCACTTGGTAATATCTGTGCACGACGACACCACCTTATTCCCGAAACAGTTACCCGACAAACAGCTATTCAACTCAATAATTCAAGTCTCCCTGTCTGGTAAGAAACTTTTTACCCTAACTATGTTCTATACAACAGGCACAATAACAGTGCAGGGGAACTTTTCACAACCTTGGCTGGAAACGGAGTTCACTCGTATTAAACAGCTTGTGGTTGCAGCTGAGAATAATGGCAACATGGGTGAAATAAACCCATTTAGGGACACATACAATGCACCCCTGCCGCTGGCTATTCGGAATTCAGAATCTGAAAACGAGTCTTCTGACGGTGAAATAACCACTATATCCAGAGCTATTCCTAAACTACAACAACCAGAACAGGACCTAATTATTGAGGAAGAAGGTAGTTCCTCTTCAACAAACTCCAGCTTACCTATGGGAGATACAAATACAGATCTCATGCCCAATACTGTTGATAAAGTCCAGGATCAATCTGTCAGTATAAAAGCCATCTTACCCCCCCAACCTGCGACAAGTGGCATCCCTCAAGGCACAGACAAGATTTCCAACAATGCCTCACCACAGTCTCCTGAATTGAATACCTTAGTAATGGGGGATAGTCCCAGTGATGATTCAGACATCTCTAGAAATACAGCCCTGGTTAACGACGATGGCAATGACATCTCAATGGTATCAGGGTTCGAAGAGGTCGCAACTTCTGACCTGACTGTACACAATAGTGAATGCACTATTCCTCCAGCAAATGCCCCTAGCACTGACTGCGACTCTACTTTAAAAGATGCATTCATAATGTTGGAAGCAAAAATGGGTGAATTCATAAAGGACTTCTCAGGTTTGGTAGAGGAAGTACGTGACTTTAAAGCTAAAACCACGAATGCACACAAAGTGGAGCATGCCAGCTTGCTATCACAGGTCTCTACACTCTCTCTAAACATTGATGAGCTTGAGATTAAATTAGGGAACACAGACAAACGTGTCCAATCATCTGCACAACGTAGTGCTGGTAACCTGGCAAAAATCCATACTCTGGAGACGGACAATGTAAAACTTCACGAGAGAGTTACCACACTTGAACAGTTGATGCAAACTCAACAAACTATGATTGAGGCGCTGTCTGCAAAACTCGCTGATACTACCTCCAGGAGTGAAACATATTCTGAGCTTCGTATCTCTAATTCAGTCTCCAACACCTCTGCACATACTTCAGCTGACCCTTCCTCTAGTGGTAGTAGGTTTTCTGTTCTGCCAGATCAGTTAGATTCTCAGACAGAGAAGTCCTCTTCTAATCTAGGGCCACATGGGGAGACAGTGACCGTGCCAGTACACAAGGAACCGGTCTTTCACAGTTCATCGTCGCCATCATCTACTCGTGAGACTCACAACCGCATTCCAGTTATCTCCCCAACCAGCATCCAGTTCCCAAGGGATACCAAGCATCTCATAATTGGGGATTCATTGGTCCAACTATTGGATGGTAAGCGACTGTCAAAAGACTCTGAAAAATGTTGCGTATCATGTTTTTCCGGTGCAACACTGGATAGTTTAACAAAGTCTTTACAATCCACTCAAACAGATAACCATATATCCAGTGTCACGCTTCACGTAGGAGTCAATGACTGTAAGCGCTCTCCATATACTCTGAACTCAGGGGCTGTGCACAACTTAATCACTGCTGCCAGAGAAACTTTTCCAAATGCCAAGTTACACCTTTCAATGGTTATCCTTCCAAAAGAGAGAGGTCGATTGTACGACTATGTCCTGAAAGCCAATGCTGTGATAGAGCGTGTATGTAACTCTGAGCATGTGTCAGTAATTGACTCCAACTTAGCATTCTGTAATAGTGATGGTGAACCATGCAGGTACCTTTACCGTGATCTCATTCATGTGAACAAGAAAGGTGCTGGTGTGTTTGCAAGATTTATCATGCGGGCCCTTTACCCTGACTATTCATCTCAACGTCTACCCAGATATACTAATGATTCCAGGGATACTGACCGCAGACCAAACAGGTCACTTTCCAACCCACATTACTGGAACAGCCAAACTCCATCTGTTTACAGTCACACTAAACAGCAACCTGTGTTCTCCAGCAGCCCCATGGTTCTTCAGGCGCCTGTCCACGAGCAGCATTACAGCCCCCCGCCTCACATCCGGCATATGCCGTAGAATGGCCTTCAATACAGAATGCCTATTACAGTGCACCAGCTTGTGCTCCTGGCCCAGTTAATCCATCTGAGATTAAGTCCTTGGGTGTTCCCCCAACTCATGCATCAAATGTGTTTGTGAAACCCCAGTCAGTGCCGCCTGAGCAGTCTACCAGAAAGTCTGTTGTACAGGAACTGATTCAGCTCTTGTCTTCTATGTGTTAGCTGTCATACTACATACTGTGCATTATCCATACCCGATATCAAATGGGTTGTGCCAAACTCTTCTTGTGACAACCTCTTCTTGTGACAACCTCTGTGAGCTACGGTTTCCACATGAGGTTCATGTTATCTAAAAGTTACACTTTTTGAGCATATCTCAGTCAAGTAAATTCAGTTGGAGGTTTAACCCCCACACAGAATATCATATTGATAATTACTATTGACTGTGGGCAGTATTCTTTTTATTGTGACTCTTTTTCAATCACAATACAATACATGTACTAGACTGAAAGTCACATGCTTGTGCCGAATGCTTATTGTGAGCAAAAGACTCTCCATATCAGTTAATTGTCTGTGTAGTTGCTCTCTTGCATGATTATTTTACTCAGACTTTCTAACTGGTAAAACTGTCATTGATATAACAGTAGTGAACGGTCTACTTCTTAGAAATAATGATTCCACACGATCAAATTGATACATTTAAATGTTCCGGCGTGGCTATTTCATGAAATATCTCAGTCGTGTCAAGCCAGTCCGATGTTCAACCATCATGCATGATATCGTGTATATTATTGAAAATTAATAGTATCAGTTGTGGTCAGTATTGTCCTTTAATCGTGACAGTCGGTTATAGTAGGTTGTATTGGAATTGATTTTGAATTCTCACCCTGCTAGTCATGTACTATTAATACCTTTCAGTGGGTAATTTTGGATACGATTGAATTATTGGCATCTGCTATGATATAATTGTTTGCATGCAAATCTGCAACTGTATTTTTGATTGAAATTTTCCTGATGGAACGTTTCAGCTGTTCTTTTTGGAATGTGCAAGGTTTGGATGATAATAAGCTTGATGACCCAGATTTCATTAGGTCGATTTGTAAATTTAGTTGCGTTGGTTTAACTGAAACTTGGCAGTCTTCAGATTTTAATGTTGACATTCCTGGTTATTGTTTTAAAAATTTTAATAAGGACCAGGCTATAAATGGCCGTAGACCACGTGGTGGTATAGCATTGTTGTACAGATCGGTCCTTGAAGTTACTGTGGTTTTTAATTCTGATCTCATGGTATGGGTCAAAATATCTAAATCTTCACTTAATCTTGAAAAGGACCTCTTTATTGGTATTGTATACTTCAGGCCTGATAACTCTGCTTACTGGAAACATAATGCAGGGTTAGATCCCTTTGAAGAGTTGGATGCCCTCATCTGTCAGTACAGTAATAAGGGGCATATTATGTTAGGTGGTGATTTTAATGCCAGAACAGGTGAAAAACCAGAGTTTATATCCACTAATGGAGCTATCCATATACCTATATTACCCGATGAGTCATTCAATTGTATACAGCTACCCCGCAAAAACCTCGACAAATCTGTTAATACATTTGGGCGAAACTTGATTGAAACCCTATCTAGTCACAAGTTATTAATTCTTAATGGCAGAGCCCCAGGTGATGCCTTTGGAAAATTTACGTGTCACACATACAATGGGCGGAGTACTGTTGACTATATCGCTGTGTCAGAACCATTTTACACAAATGTCAAATACCTACATGTATCTCCACTTACTTTATACTCGGATCACTGTCAAGTGTTTTGCTACCTAAATGTAAAATTCTGCACAGATGTAATTCCTAATGCCTCTGTAAATAATATTACATATAAGAAGATTAAATTTAAGAGGAAATGGAACTCGCACAGCCATGACACTGTTCTGCAGGAGATCCAGTCAGATGGTATTAGGCATCTACTCAACAGCTTTATCATGCAACCTTACTCTAGCGACCCGGATGGAGTGCAGCAGGGTGTCACTGATTTTACCCATATTCTCCATCACCTCAATTGTAAAGCTACAGTTCAGGTTCGGTCTAATAAAGCCACACGGAAGAATAAATGGTATGACCGGGATTGCAAGGTAGCTAAAAAGTGTGCCAAATCCAGTTATCATCAGTACAATAACAATCCATCTGACGAGGCTCGTATCCATTATCACAAAGTTAAACGTAATTATAAAAGACTGGTTGCACGTAAACGGCATGAATATTATGATAATTTAATAAGCGAACTTCGCGATGCCAAACAGTCCAATGCCCAATACTACTGGAAATTGTTAAAATACCTAGGGACTACTAAAAACTCAGTTTCCCAGTCTGTTCCTGTAGACAAGTATGCAATGGCCGACCACTTTGTTTCTTTATTAGGAAAATCTGACATTCAGTCTTCAGGGACTATCCCTGAAGACACCACAGATGATAATAGTTCTATGCTTAACACACCAATAACTGCTGAAGAAATTTTAACAGCAGTTGCTAACATAAGGGTTAATAAGAGTCCAGGAGAGGACAACATTAGTAACGAACTCCTAAAGTGTGTCATACCTGTTACTATTGACCATGTATCTCGGTTGTTTAATATTATCCTAGACCAGGGTTATTTACCTGAGTTGTGGCGTAACTCGACCCTTATCCCAATACATAAAAAGGGTGACCGTTCTGTTCCCAACAACTATAGGGGCATAGCCCTAGGTAATGCTCTTGGGAAGCTTTTCGCTAAAATCATTAACAAACGTCTTACTAATTTCATGGAAGATTCCAACTTGTTGAGCTGCAATCAAGCTGGCTTCAGACAAGGCCATCGTACGTCGGACCATTTATTTACACTCCGAACTATCATTGAAAAGTATAATTCCAATAAAAAGCCTTTGTATGCATGCTTTGTAGATTTTCGTAAAGCATTTGACTCTATTGATAGGCAATCTTTGTTCAAAAAGTTATTAGACACTGGCATAAATGGTAAGATATTTAATCTGATTAAGTCCTTATATAGTGATGTCTTGTATAACATCAAAATTAACGATGAGATTTCCTCAAGCTTCCACAGTTACCAAGGAGTTAAACAGGGCTGTTCCCTCTCTCCTACACTGTTTAATATTTTTATTGATGACATCAAGTCAAGCTTCAATGACCACTGCTGTCCTATTGACCTAAATGGTCATCCATTGTCTCATCTACTGTTTGCAGACGATCTGCTTTTGTTGTCTGAGTCTCCAAATGGGCTACAAAATGCTCTTGACAATCTAAACATTTATTGTAAAAGTAATCATATTGTTGTCAACCTCGACAAATCCAAAGTTATTGTGTTTAAAAAAGGTCCTCAATTCAAACGACCTATAATATGGCGCTTGGGCGACTCTGAAATTGGTCAAGTCGATCAATACCAATATTTAGGGATAATTTTTTCACGTACAGGCCATTTCAGGCAAAATACAGAGCAATTAAGTCGTAAAGGCATGCGGGCTTCATATTCATTACTTAGTAATCTAAATGGAAAAAATATTCCCATTGATACTGGATGTCATCTATTCCAGTCCCTAGTTAAACCTGTCCTGCTTTATGGCTCAGAGGTGTGGGGAGCAGACCTTGTATCATGTAAACACCCTGACAATTCTCCCCTAGAGAAAGTTCAACTAAAATTTAATAAACGGCTTTTACAAGTTCACAGATCCACCAACAATTGGGGGGTTAGAGCTGAGTTAGGCATTTATCCATTGATTCACGATATAGTCAAGAGGTCTGTTAATCTTTACCATTATGCACTAGAATCTTCTGATAAATTAATATACCATGCTCTTCAGGAACAAAAGGTTCTCTGCATGAAGCATGTTGGCTGGTTGTATAAGATACAGTCTTTTTTACACACTAATCTTAATATAGATACAGATGAAGCAGTGGGGAGTAATTTTCATCTTCTGCTACAGGCACATTTCAAAGCATGTTTTCATGATTCACTTCAAGATGATAAAATTCCTGGTGAACAAAATAAGATGAGAACATACAGACTGTTTAAGACTACGATTGAACTCGAACCATATCTGTTATATAATAAACCAAGCCACCAGCAATTTTTCTCAAAATTGCGGTTAAGTAACCACAAGTTAAAAATAGAAGTGGGTAGGCACACCAAGCCTAAGACCCCAATTCATCAACGTTTGTGTGAGGTGTGTATGGTAGTAGAAGATGAGAAACATTTTGTTTTATCATGTAACAGATTTCATTCAGATAGGATCTCTCTATTTAAACAAATATCTGCTCGCTTTAATGATTTCAACACTATGAATGATACTAACAAGTTTGCCATGATTATGTCTTGTGCTGCCCTATCCAAGGTAGTTGTACCTACTCTTTATGAATGGTATAATCAACGCTAATTTATGCATTGTACTACATACAGGGCCGTCTTGGTGAATTATCATATTATTTGCACACGTTCTTGCTATATTTGCATCATAATATTTCGCATTAGTACTATTCCATCTACAATATATCCACGCAGTCTGGGTGAATGTTTGACTGCTTATCTTCACCCACTCAGGGTGTCAAATGTACATACTATTGTTACTCTGGTTAATTGTTCGATTTAATTTGTACTCTGCCTCTTATGGTGTTTGTGCAATAAATACTTGAACTTGAACTTGAACTTGAACTTACAACTCCATCGGCCCATTAGGGGCTCCCCTAGATCCCAAAACGTCTATTTCCATACCCTTTTCCCACAATTCCCTGTCTGCGCATGCGTAGAATGGTGACAACGCTCGAGCCACTAGTCCAGTCAGATGCCCCTTCACGAATGCTTCACATTGATACCTCATATGACCCCATTGGACCATTAGTGGCTCCCCTAGCTCCAAAACGTCTATTTTCATACCCTTTGGCCACCGCGCATGCGCAGAATGCTGATATTTCAATCCCACACCCAGCCCAGCAGATGCCCCTTCACGAATGCTTCACTTTGATACCTCACTCGACCCAATCGGTCCACTAGGGACCCACCTAGGTCACAAAACGTCTATTTAGGTATTCCCCGTATACATTAACATTGGAAGTCAACCCATGGGACTACTTTCTGTCCGCGGAAGCTTTCTCCCGCGACCGCATCACCACCAGACCGCATCACCGCGGAAGAATTCGAGGTCAAAGGTTGCCGGAACTATAGCCTAGACAGGTCAGTACATGCCTTGATCACGTGATCGCCACGTGACCAAGTTCCTCCTCAAATCCTCCCCGATGACGTCATTACATCCGGGTGAAATGTTTGCGAATCGGTCTTCTCCTTACTACTAACATATCCCTCCGCAGACGTTTTAATTTTCCATTTGTGTTCCCATTTAAGATGTTCCGTTCCAAACTTGACTGTATTTGTATAGCATATAAAGTATGACAGATAGAAAACATAGTAATTCGAAGTTGTTCGGCTCGACATCAGTATAGGAATAATTTTTTAGAGTATGATCATGACAAGGATGAAATCAAAGTACTTAACGTACTGATGTCGGGTTTACTTGCATCAGAGGAGTTTATTAGTCCCATATTTGGGAAGAATGGTGGTGTTCGCTTGACATAGGGAATCGTCCTCAAGCTGTTCGGTTTGAAGGGCCAAACTTTCACTTTTATCAAAGGGATATGAAATGGACCATTTTGTACAGCCTTCATGCTGAATTATAAGACCTGAAATAATGAAGGACTGCAGATGCACGAACACGGATTTATGGCTCACTAAAGTTGGTAAGTTGGCTTATTTTCGTATTTTTAGGCACTTTTCGGTGCGGATTTTCTCTTGTTACAAAAATAGGACACCTTTAACCAAAACCAATTTTAGCTATTTTGACCAACAAATAAGTCTAAATATGATTTTGGTTAAAGGTGTCATAATTTTGCAACGAGAATTTTGGAGAGAAAATGTCGACTGTAAATGCACCGAAAAGTGCAAAATACGGCAGGTTTGAACCACTGTAAGTCTGGTTGTGTTTGTCTGTAGGTCTTGATTATTCTTTATCTTTATCTATTCAAATGGTCAATTTGGTGCTTTTTAGACAAAAATTAGCCCCACCAGCTGTGTGTATCAAAAACGCATTGAGGACGATTCCCTATCTAAAGTGAAGATCATCTTTGTGATCTTGCACTATATATGAATCATAACTTTTGTTGTAAGGTAGCTTACCAAAGATTGAAAAATGTTCAAAAATATTAAAATTCATATTCGTAATAATAATTCATAAAGTGCCATATAGTTATAGAACAACCTCAAGAATATGTGTGTAAAGTTTGTGTATCCTGTAATTTTTGTATGGCTCCGTAAAGGACCATCGCCGACATTGGACAGATCCACATTTGTTTGGACAGATCCACATCCACGTTGCTGTCCTCTCACCGTGACGGGACAACCACAGTTATAATCATCCAGTCTCAGCCAATGTTCACTAAATTTGCATTTTCCCGGCATCGGCAAAATTAGACCAAAGCTAAATTCCAAACCAACGAACAATGGCGACTGCAATTTGACCAGTTCAAATGGCGACTGTTCTGATACGTAAATTAGTACAGATGTCAAGAGCGTGAGCCAATCAGCTGTCGACATTATGACCTCGACCAATACACGTCACAGAATATGAATATTAATTCAGCGGGAAACAGTCACGAGTTTAGTTCAACCAATGGACTACACAAAATATGTAAATGAGCTGTCTGACCTCGTTCCAATCTGGCGAAGGGTCACCAGCAAACACGTTTCACGGCTGTTTGGATTTTTATTCCGCAATAAATTTCGCTGAACTTCATAGAATAACTTAGCTTTTTCCACTCATTTTCCCGGACTCTGTACATATATTTCCTCTGACTTTCCATGTCCTTTCAACGGAATTCCATTACTCTTAGCGCCTGGAATTGCATGGCTTGCGCGAGGCCTGTTGTGAATGCTGTAAGGGGCATCAAATGAGAACAGTCTCGGGCAGGAGATCAAAACTACACATGTGCAGAAGAAAAAAGAAAAACTGAAAAGTGATACTAATGTAGGGTTTACCCTTGGTAAACCCGACAAAAATCGAATTGTATGTTTTTCCCCAATATTTATTAATATTCAGGTCTTTGTTTGATGTTCTTCCGTCTCGCTTAAGGCATGTTAAGTTAACAGTCAGAATAGCAAAGGATGAAAGCGTGATTAACTGAGTGCAGATTATCCAAATGATACCAGCTTTAGAAAAAATTAGCCGATGAGTTTGCGTTAGGATAAAAAAAAATATCCGTCATATATAGGCTATCCTAGTCATCAATGATAGTACTTTTACTATTAAGGGGCTTACCAAATGAATATAAAAGAAATCAGACAAAACTGATGTTGCCTAACAACCATGTAAGATGGCCTTCATCTGAAATGCCTTTTTTATAATTCTCCGCGCAAATTCGGCTGTGCATTGAAGTTATACCTCTCTGTTTTGTCTCTTTGTGCAAAATACATTGATTAGGTGATATAATATTGGCAGTTTAGTACGGGATATTATCACACCATATCTATATCATTTCTTGTGTACAAGGCATTGTATTATAGCATATAATAGAATTGTTTCTCTTGAAATATGTAGCCTTAATATGAGTCTTTCACACAAATTTATTATATAACTAGCAGTGAATTCTTGATGCGATTGGATGACTGGCCATCATATGCAGAAAGTTATATTTATTCTCTTATTAATTTTATTACATAATGTATAAATATTGATAATATGTTTGTGTAAACAATTTGAAAACTTTGAAACCTCAAAACTCTCATCCAAACGCCATTTTTCTCTTATTGTCCGATTTCGCATGCGCCAATAAAACCAGCCCAGTCTGACTCTACATCATGGCAACTTGAATATGACACCCCATACGGCTCACGTTCACCATGCCAACTCACCTAGACCCCCAAAACGTCCACCCAGACCTTCATGACGAGTGCGCATCATGAATTTCCAACGAAAGTCATCCAACGCCTCCTACACCCCTCCCATCGTACGCCACAGTGTGAGACAGATTGAACAAATACTCGCACCTTATAGTTCGTTACACGAAACAATTTGACTATAACTACCTCAAAAACTCCCGCCTAAAAGTCGTTCCTCTACAACAGTCCGACTTCTCTATGATTTCACAGTCACGTGACATTTGACCTCTATGGTCAACCGGAAGTGACGTATTGACCGGAAGTTATCGGAGATTACCGAACATTACCGGAGTCGAAGAGAAAGCTGAATCGTGTCCCATTTTTCGCAGCGCCTGGAGTTGTCTCCACCTGTTTGACCTCCGGCACCGTCAGGGGGACGCTGCGAAAAATAGCACACAATTTGACTTTTTACTGATATTGCTCGGAAAAATAATGCAAATAAAAGCAAATTATGATTACCATTGCGTGATCGCTGTCGGCGACCCCAACCCCATCCACTCCATCCCCATCCTCGAACATTGGACACAGGAATCCCTGAAAACAAGGAAATATTGCAGATTTGCGTACAAAAACACTTAAAATAGCATTCTAAAAGAGTCTATATCTAGAAATTAGGCATATCCATATCCTTTCAGTTGAAGTTTGTGGAAGTAAAATATATTTGTCCTCAATGACTGGACATATGTACACGGAAAGAGTGGGCACGGAAAGCACTCAAAGAGAGGGTCCATGGGCTGCCTAGGTCCCAGGAGCTCTTGATTTCTAGAAGGCTGGAGACACGTTCTGGCCAATTTTCGACAAATAAAATCGCCGCAAATCAGTTGTATTTTTGGTTGTTTCTTTTTCTGTGGAGATCCCCGGAAAATGAAATGGCGCGTTCCCAGATGGCGCATTTTGACAGCATAATTCCGATTTTCGGGTATTGTATTTTTTAGGGGGGGGGGGGAATTAAATAAATAAAAAGAAAAAGTAAATAAATATAATAAAATAGGTGTTTAAAGTGGAACTTATACTTCCCTGGTTTATGGTCAGTCCTGGGATTTGTTGATACCTAAGTTTAGTAAACGATGTTTTGACTTCGAACACTTCTATTTGGTGATATATGTAGAGATACTTCTCCCCCCCTCCCCCCCGCCCCCATTGGGCTCGGGGTATTTTTTAAATTTAGATGTAAAATTTTGACTTCTGGTGTTCGACCCGGAACTCAGTCTCGACTCTCATGTTTTGGTTAGCGTCGCGGCCTCCTGTCCACTTGTTAAAACCTCGTAAGACTTACGCAAACTGCCCTCCCAGAAAATTGTCGAACCTACAAACGCAAAACGCTGCTTTCCTTTCTGCAGTATTCTGACAGTAGGATTACGGTACAGTGCATTGCATACCCTAATTCCAGGAACAATTGATGCATTTGTCCCGACTACCCTTGCAACCAGACTTAGTATTGGAGTAAATGATGAATTTCACATTTCACAAATCGATTTCCATTCGATTAAGAAGAATTTTCAATTTATCTGTAACTAAGTGGGCTCTATTGTATACCATTTGTCATTCTCTCCGGAAAACCATCAAAACTATAGTCTAGTTTTTATTATTTGTTATCTGCTCAAGTATAGAGAATGTCTGACGTCGAAAATTAAGAAGTCCTATGGAAGATGGTGAACCTGTAATACACCCTACATTATCTGCCGTCGATGTTCTCAATAACAGCATTAGAAGATTAACGCACTGCGATCAGAAAAATGTGGTACTTTTCACCGTCTGCAAGTATTCTATCTCGGTAACCGTTGGGAATATTTACATGCGGTGAACGTCATCTTACTCAGAATTGTGAGAACTTTCTTCTCTCTTAAAAGTGACCATATACCGTTAGGGTTCCCCTTTAAAGGTTTTATTTTCTTCACATCATATCATATCACACTTTGAGGACCTCAAGGGAGACCAGATTTTACCTGATTGTGAAATAAAGATATTATTATGATTGTAATGTTGCAGGTTGAAAGGTGCCAATGAGACAAAACAGAAGTCTAGTGCTGAATGTTGGAAGTTGCTATATTAAGACAAAATACAAGTTAATATTGCAGATTGGAAGTTACCAGTGAAACAAAATTCACGTTAATATTGCAGATTGCAAGTTGCCAGTAAAACAAAATGCAATTTAATATCACAGGTTGGAAGTTGCCTAAAAGAGACAAGGTAAGTTAATGTTGCAGGTTGGAAGTTGAAAATAAGACAAAATGCAAGTTATTATTGCAGTGAGGAAAGTAGTAGGGTCTACCCTTATTCGGTCGAATTTCACCCGGATGTAATGACGTCACGGGGAGGCTTTGAGGAGGAACTTGGTCACGTGGCGATCACGTGATCAAGCCATGTACTGACCTGTCTAGGCTATAGTTCCGGCAATCTTTGCCCTCGAATTCATCCGCGGTGATGCGGTCTGGTGGTGATGCGGTCTGCCTCCGCGGACAGAAAGTAGTCCCATGGGTTGACTTCCAATGTTAATGTATACTGGGAATACCTAAATAGACGTTTTGTGACCGAGGTGGGTCCCTAGTGGACCGATGGGGTCGAGTGAGGTATCAAAGTGAAGCATTCGTGAAGGGGCATCTGATGGGCTGGGTGTGGGATTGAAATATCGGCATTCTGCGCATGCGCGGTGGCCAAAGTGTATGGAAATAGACGTTTTGGGATCTAGGGGAGCCTCTAATGGGCCGATGGAGTTGTATGATGTATCCATGTGAAGCCTAGGTGAAGGGGCATCTGACTGGACTAGCGGCTCGGGCGTTGTCACCATTCTGCGCATGCGCGGTGGCCAAAGGGTATGGAAATAGACGTTTTGGGATCTAGGGGAGCCTCTAATGGGCCGATGGAGTTGTATGATGTATCCATGTGAAGCCTAGGTGAAGGGGCATCTGACTGGACTAGCGGCTCGGGCGTTGTCACCATTCTGCGCATGCGCGGAGGCCAAAGGGTATGGAAATAGACGTTTTGGGTTCTAGGGGAGCCTCTAATGGGCCGATGGAGTTGTATGAGGTATCCATGCGAAGCCTATGTGAGGGGGCATCTGACTGGACTAGTGGCTCGGGCGTTGTCACCATTCTGCGCATGCGCGGTGGCCAAAGAGTATGAAAATAGACGTTTTGGGGCCGAGAAGAGCCCCTAATGGGCCGATGGAGTTGTATGAGGTATCCATGTGAAGCCTATGCGAAGGGGCATCTGACTGGACTAGTGGCTCGAGCGTTGTCACCATTCTACGCATGCGCGATGGCCAAAGGGTATGGAAATAGACGTTTTTGGATCTAGGGGAGTCCCTAATGGGCCGATGGAGTTGTATGAGGTATCCATGTGCAGCCTATGTGAAGGGGCATCCAGTCATGGGTGGGTGCATGT
This sequence comes from Hanleya hanleyi, assembly GCA_036873755.1. Taxonomy (NCBI): domain Eukaryota; kingdom Metazoa; phylum Mollusca; class Polyplacophora; order Lepidopleurida; family Hanleyidae; genus Hanleya; species Hanleya hanleyi. The sequence continues at coordinate 16,284 of JAVTVY010020405.1, forward strand.
AAAAATTTTCCTGAAAAAAAACGCGGAACACGGACTTTATCGAAAAATCCGGGAAAATGCCTATATGGGGTTTGGGGGGTATATAGGTCGCCGGGCTTAACGGGGCTTGCCTATCAATAGAGTTATCTCCCCCTAGTTCCAGGGTGGGTGTATGTAAAATTTTTGCTGAAAAAATACGGAACACGGACTTTATCCTAAATTACGGGAAAATGCCTATATGGGGTATGGGGGGTATAGCACCATCCTGGGAAACCTACTTCTCGACATTTGCGGTATGGTTGTTTGGTGTGGTTTTCTTAGTCTCTTCAAGACAAACACGATAGGAAATTTTTGGAAAAAGTTCAGGGAGACCCATATACTCCCATACTAGGGGTATAGGACCAATGTTTGCCCCACTGGGAAACCTACTTCTAGACATTTGCGGTATGGTTGTTTGGATTTGTTTTCTTAGTCTCGTCAAGACAAACATGATAGGAAGTGTTGCGGAGCGAATCGTTGAAATTTTAGAAAAAAGTTCAGGGAGACCCATATAGTCCCATACTGGGGGTATAGGACCAATGTTTGTCCCACTGGGAAACCTACTTCTATACATTTGCGGTATGGTTGTTTGGATTTGTTTTCTTAGTCTCGTCAAGACAAACATGATAGGAAGTGTCCCGGCACGAAACGGTGAAATTTTTGAAAAAGTCACCGAGGCCTGGGTAGGCCCATAGGCCTATACTGCATGGCTATGGGTGTATAGGTCCATACGGGGTGGACGTTTTGGGATCTAGATGGGCCACTAATGGTCCGATGGGGTCGAGTGAGGTATCAATGTGAAGCTCTCATGCAGGAGCACTTGACTACACTAATGGTTCGTACGTTGTCAATATTCTGCGCATGCGCAGCCTGGCCGTAGTATAGAAAGCAGGCATTTTTGGAGGTGTGTGTGTGGGTGTGTTTTGGTTAGAGATGGGCTATTCACGGTTCGAACGGGTCGTGTGAGGTATCCATGTGAAGCCTATGTGAGGGGGCATCTGATGGCGTGGATGTGGGGTAGAAATAGGGTCATTCTGCGCATGCGCAGCCTGGACGTAGTATAGAAAGCAGGCATTTTGGGGGGTGTGTGTGGGTGTGTTTGGGTTAGAGATGGGCTATTCACGGTTCGAATGGGTCGTGTGAAGTATCCGTGTGAAGCATTCGTGAAGGCGCATCTGATGGACTGGGTGTGGGGTTGAAATATCGTCATTCTGCGCATGCGCGGAAGACCAAGGGTATGGAAATAGACGTGTTGGGGTCTAGGTGGGCCACGAAGGGTCCGATGGAGTCGACTGAGGTATCCATGTGAATCCTAGGTGGGGGAGCATCCACCTGGACTAACATTCACGTGGTTTGGTGGGTCTGCGCAAGTGTGTGACGTCACTTCCGGTTTTTCAGAATGCTCAAACACTACCTCCAACTTTACCGGCCCGGCCCGGTCCGCCCCGGCCGCAGCGCGTGCGCGCGCGCGGGGATGATCTGATGCCGCAGCGCGCGCGCGCGTCATCACCGGAAGTGCGCGGATGCATGTCGGGTCAAAAGGTCAAAGGTCACATCCAGGTCAAAAGGTCTCCCTTTTCGCAAGGTTCGGCGACAATGTTGCGGCATCGATATACAGAGCTTGAACCCAAAAATGGGATTGTAAATTAGCCTGGGAAGGATGGGCAGTTCCATTTGGACCAATCAGCGGTCGAGAAAAAGAGCCAATGAGCGATCGATAAAAGAACCAATGGACGGGTACTAGGTACACGTCTGCGCCTACATCCGGGTACTAGGATGCATTCGCCTACGTCCGCGCCTACATCCGGGTTCTTCTCAACACACGGGTTTCCCAGTGGATTTTTCCCGTCTTCCATCTGGGTACTGTGGTTTTACATCCGGGTTCTCATCTTACATCCGGGTTTTTCCATATTTAAAGATACATAGAACTTATAGTAATAAACTTAATCTATACGTGTTGGACGAGTCTTCACTCACCGTCTTCCTTTACACGCACCTCAATGAAATGCCCGCTCCAAACCTAGACCAAAACACGTACTTGGTCTGTGGGCTGATTTCATTGGCTCTCTATTTTACTATAGTGCTCTTGCATTCTAACATTGATGGGTTACATTTTGGCCGCATCCTACACCACTGATTTCAGTTTGACTGAATCTCCACATTGAGCATTTATGCATTATGAATAAAACACACAAGACAGGGTTTTTTGGTGAGATCTCATTTTTTTTATTCAGTGAACAACAACAACGTGAGAACAACCACGTGAAAACTGAAGCCCAGAACAAGGGGCTTGTACATTGAAAGAACTGAAGCTCAGAACAGGGGGCTTGTACATTGAAAGAACTTAAGCCCAAAACGGGGCTTGTACATTGAAATGATGGGCGGCCCAGTCATATACGAGTACATCGCGGTCCTCGGCCTTGGGGTACTCGTCAAACATCTGTACGATGGTAGATAAGGTCCTTCCCCGGCATCGATGGTACAGGTAAAACAAGCAATATTGTCCGCACACGCTACTGGTCAGGCTTTGCAACGTTTGACTGTTCCAACACCACGTCTCTGTACCTTGATCCATGAAGTCTGTTAAATCGGGATGGAGGGGTGGTAGGCCGTACGGGTCAAAGTATTCGCCCTGCTGTTCTGTCAAGTACACGGCCACCCAATGTTCACCGGGCCGATCCATCGGGTCCGTGTTGAGAACGTATGCAGCAGGATACACACGGTCTAATGGGAACACATCTCGGGCGAACACCCCTTGAAAGACCATACGTGTCTCTGGGTCATTCTCCAGCACGGTGGTTATCTGGTCTGTATCCATGTTAGGTGGAGAAGTCACACAGGACGTTGCGCGCCTTGTCCACTTGAATGATGTTGTCAAACTCGGCGTAGTAGATCACATTGACGGTGGTCCCCAGGGCTCGTGCAAAGTGGGTTTCCAACCGTAAATTGCCTTGCTTGGCCAGGGCCAGCTGATGGTCGTTCTCTAAGGTAGGGGTCAGATCGAAACAGAACAACGTGTATCCGTTCGCGTAGTCCTCCCGACTGATCAAATTCCCTTCGTCCTGGTTGATTTGACCGGTGGCTGTAAACAGGCTCTGATAGGCTCGAATGAAATTCCTGCGCCCAAAGTTCGGTGTTAAGGCCGTGGCTGGCACCTGTTGTCCATCCACATGCAGGGCCACAAAATTGATGCCGAAATATTTAAAGTCAAACGGATTCTCTGGGTAGGCTCCGCTGAAACTGGTATTTTCCACACAGGCCAGGATCAATCGCTTGGGTAGTTCCCCCAGGAAGAGGTTTTCTTTGTTGGCGCTCATATTTCCAGCAGACACAGAGAACACTTTGGTTTGTACACGTCGGATAGGGTACTGGGCTGGTTTTGTTTCCAAGGCTTTCATGTATCCCAATTGAACGGCTGGATTCGGTTTCACTTTTCGGACATACAGGACTGCGTCTTGGATGACAATCTTATAGTCAGCTGCATGCCCCTCTACGTTAGCGGCCATCAAGGCGAAGGTCGGAGGCGCCCGTATCAGTCGGATTTTGATGGGGATCTTGTTCAAGAGGTACCGGTCTTGCATGAACATGTCTGCGTGTAGTCAACCCATGAGATCCACCGAGGTACCGTTCGCAGTGAAAGCCTTCCGTTTGTTATATCCCACATTGTCCACCGTGTCCATGTGCTCGGGTGTGTCCTGGTAGAATAAAGCGGCTGTCAGCTGAGATTTTTTAGCCTCTCGGCCATACGACAACAGTGTCTCGATGTAGGCTCGATAGGGGTACGTGTTGGTCGAGTCACTGATGAGTTTGTCGCTGAGAAACATATCCACCTGTTGAAACATCGAGTGCAGCCAGAGATTCGTCGGGCCTACCGTTGCAGCTTGGATGATTCTGGTGCCATCCCCATTGACCACCTTGGCTTTCACATACAAGTATGTATGGGCTAAATCCGCATAGGCCGTATCTGCATTACTGATGGTGAACTCGATGGGCCCTGTTTCGTTGATGCTGGAGAGCGGGAGATGCTCCACCCATAATCCTTGTTCGGCACTGGTCTGTGTGGGCGGCACGGTCCTCAAATCAAATTCACTGTTGGTGGAGGGGCAGGACTCGGCGTGGATCAAGGACATGTTTTAAGAAAAGATATCCTGGGTCTTCGATGTGCGTCGTCGCTTTGTCGGTCGTCGACTGGGGCGTGTTCTCGGTGGTGCAGCTCTTTTATTCCCTACGGTGCGTTGTGCTTTGGCCACCAAGACGCCTCCCGCTTCTTTGGCCCGCCGTTTCAAGGCTACTTTGGGTGCCGTACCCCCCCCAACACATCACCGGCCACTTGCAGTCCACTGCGTACCGCTTGCTTGCCGATTGCTTTCACGCCGCGTCACCAAGGGCAGGAACGTTTTGACGATGCTCCCGAGTATGTTCCCCAGTCCATGTCCTCGTTGCATGCGTGCACCACTAAAGACCGGAAAGCCACCCCCGGCCTGTTGGGCATAATAGTCCATATAGCTGCGTGCATCGCACTCGTAAGGTACTTTCATTATGCAAAGTGGGGAGCACGTGCTTGTCGAAAATGAAGTGTCAGCACCACTTTTCCTCGTTCGAATGCCACCGGTCGTCCCGTGTCATCTCTTATATCCACCGTGATCGTGTTGATGTCGGTTTGTCGTACGGACAGGTAGATCATGTGGGTGAAACTGTGGGTGACTTGATCTCCATACGTCTTTTTAATGGGGACCACCCGTAACAGAGGTGTGTTGATATCGCCCACGATGTGGTTGTCCATCACGTCCGAGTAGACGTAGAGTCCGTACACACCCGACTTCATATCCATCGGGATCTCGCCTTGGTGGGCGGTGGGACCAGCGAACGTCAGTAGATCGAAACCCAGCATTTGCTGTAGGATAGGACTCAGTACGACACTCGCGTTGGCGGTGACGATAAGCTGTGGCTTGTCGTTGTGTGCGTTGTAATCGAAGTCCACGTGATTCTTGAAGGGAAAGGATTTGATGGGTTTCGAAGTATTCGTGACCTCCCGTAGAGCCTTATAATGCAACAGTCTTGTCAGCCCACCCATGAACTCCTTGGGAGTATCGTATTGGCCTTCGGGGCGGGTGAGTCGGGTGTTTTTGCCTTCGTAGGTCACCTCGTACCACACTTCATTGGCTCGCACGTTGTACCACGAGTAAGGGTATTGGATATCCACGAGGCCACATTCCCATCGTCCAGGTAAATGCAACGGTTGCGGTAACTGGGTCACGTACTTGGCCACGGTGTTGTCAGGAAACACATCCAGCGAACTGTTACTGGGTAGGAAGAGGTAAAACATGGCGACTGAGTTGTCCTGCTGTTGCTGTTGGTTTTAATAGGTGTTCCCGGCCTTGGGCGGTTGTGTCCGGCGTCGTGTTCGTCGCGTTGACTTGCTAAGTGTCACGGCTCTGGAGATATGGGGTGCCCTGGTCGAGGGTGGTTTTTTAAAGGCCTGAAAAGAAGGTGCCCGTTGTGGTGGTGGTGTTTTGGGGGGGTGACTCCGGTTCCCATTCGGATTCCCAAGAAGGTTGTGGAGTCTGTCGTGGTGCACGATTCGGTGAGTCACGCTGCATAAAGGCCCAGCGGTGGGGGTTCCCCACCAATTCCTGTGGTACATGCATGTCTTTCAAGCCTTGAGCGAAGACCTCCCATCCTCGAGGGTCCGTGTGCGACCTGCGTTGACGCATCAGGTCATTCACTAAATCCGTCATGTGGGTGCCGCGAACCACCTGATTCTGTACCAGGAGTTCGCCTTTATCATTCCAAGTCATGTTAGGATTCTGTTTCATCCGTTGTAATACCAGGCCAGCTTGTTTCGTGAATGATGCAGGTACACTCTTCAGCACTTCCTCTTCCACCCACTGTGGGGCTGTGGGTGGTACCCCTGGTAATGGCGGCTGTTGGAGCGGTGCTGAAGTCGGCGGTGTGTCACGTGGTGGTGGTGGTGGTGGTGGGGTAGAGAGGGTTTTGTATTGGTCCATGAACGTCATGTACCGTTGAAGCGTCTCATTGTACCGTTGTACTTTCTCACTGTCGCTTAACCCCGGTCTCTGTAAGATCTGTTGCATCTCTCCATCGAGGGTGTTTATGGTCTTCACCGTAGGTGGGACAGGGTAGGGGATTGGAGGTTTTGAAGGAAGCGTGGTTCGACGAGGACCATTTTTTTCGTGTGGTTCATTGTCGGCCGAAGAGTCCACCCAATACTGGACCCAACACGGAAGCGGCCAACGGTGCTAAGATGGCCCCGAGAAAGCCGCCTTTCTGTAACACCTTTTTCTTTTATGTTTGAGGGACCCGCTTCTGGACTAGGGTTCGGAGACCTGTCTTATGCTTGGCCAACTTGGTCTTCTGAGCTGGAGTCAGTGGTACGTTGCCTTTTAACAGGTTGTACCGATCTCGCACAGACAGCGTACAAGGTCAGGGTCCGCACCGCGTACAATGGTTCGGACCAACTCGGGTGGGGCCGTCTTCAATACACGGAGCGTGGGAGCGTGCTTCCGTACTCGCGCAGACATCATGTACAACTAATGCTAGAACTCACAACTCTGCCCTTTTTATCTACTTCAGAGACAAAGTCAATCATGCTGTGGTATTCATTCTTTTTATTATCCCCATCATCAAACACACAGATCCCAGCTGGGGGAGCCACTGTGAGTGTGTTTACATTATTTTTGTAGGTACACGTGGTGGACCTCTCCGGGAAAGATGCCGGTCCGTAGTCGAAGGTGGTCGGGGGTGGCTTGCTTGAGGTCGAAGAGCATATTCCCGTGCTGAGGGGATGTGGCATCTTTAAAGACTTCCAACGCAAACGGTGTGCGGCCAGGATACATCTGTCTCGCCAGGTGCAGCAGTTGAGTGGTATCTCTCGGGTTTTTGAAGAACACCAGGTAGTGGGCATTTAAGCTGATGTTCCGATGTTCTTTGTTTTTACTGAACAGATTCTGCACAATGTAGAAGATGGCTGCCTTTGGTAAAGAGTTGGGTGACCCGCGCATCCGTCTCCGCCATGAGATCATCCAGAACCACCAAGGTGTCGGGTTCCAAATCGGCCAGGTTGGGTAGGCCTTCCACGAACGTGATGTAGGGCATTGCTGCATAGGTTTCCTGCCATTCTCCGTAACACCACACGACTCGGGCAATGGGTGGGGTGATCATGCTGTCGGCGTGTTGAAGGAGCTTCCTGACGAAGTGCGTTTTGCCGGAACCCGTCGGTCCTGCGATGGCGCAAGTGAAGGGATGCTGCCACCGAGGATCCATGGTTCGAGCTGTATCCGTTGTCGTGGTAACCCGCTCTTGTAAATTTCGTACGAGTGAACTGGAGTGGTGGGTACAACGTCGGTCGTCGTTGTCTGTTGACTGTGAGGGATGATGGTGGTTGGAATAACGTCGGTCGTCGTTGTCTGTTCACTGTAAGGGATGAAATCCGGTGGGTCTTCAGACGTAGTGGGTGTACTTGGTGTAGGTGTGGAGCTTGGTGTGGAGCTCGATGCGGCTTGTACACGGGCTGTGGTGGTGACTGGGCTCGATACGGGGTTCACTGGTGCTCTCTGTAGACCGGTTTCACTGGTGGCTGGTGTTCTCAGGTGGTTAAGTAACGTGCTGACATAGGCTACGTCGTAAAACACACCTCCGTACAACACACTCAGCAGGGTTAGCAGTATCACCACAAAGCCCACTTGCGCTTTGCGCGTTTTGGGAGACGCTGTGTTCAGAGGCAGCTGCTGTTTGTCCATAGCACTGTGGTCGGACGTGGAATGAAGGATGACGGCAGTGATGTCTGGCTTTATAGTCGTTTCACCTGGTTGGCAGCGACCCAGGAATTGAAGGAACTGGGCCAGCCTTGCCATTTGACGAAATGAAACAGTTTGCCACGTCGACGTTCCGTTTTCAAAATCTGCTCCACCGTGTAATAGTCTTGCTGTGTTTTTACGACAGGCTGTAATTCCGTCTCGTAAAACGTCCCTAGCAACGGTTCCCCTTGAAGATCTTCCAGTTCATAGACTCGCTGCTGTCGGGGTGGGCGCCGTTTAATCAGGAAGTGCTCATCGCTCCAGTTGGGCAAGTAACTTTTCTCGAACTTGCCCTTGACTTTACTGATCCGTACAGGGTCCCCGACCTTGAACACCGCCTTCGGCGTTCGCTGCGAAGGCCTGGGGTACAAGACACGGCGGACTTGGGCTTCATTGCGTTGGGTCACGGTAATGGGGGCTCTCTCTATACTCCGATGATAGGCTCGATTGTAACCACTCACAAGTTTCGGGAGAACATCGATGTACCGCCTTGTATTCTTATATGTGAAATATTTATACATACGGCCTTTGAATGTCCTGTTGAACCTTTCCACCACGGAAGCCTTGGTCTCGTTGTACGTATGGAAGAAAAACACCTTCTGGGCTTTCAGAAACTGTTGGAACGGTCTGTTGAGGAATTCCGTGCCTTCGTCGGTTTGCAAATACAAAGGTTTGCGCCCGGTTTTGAAGATGTCTTTGAACGCCGCTATGAGATTCGCCCCCGTTTTCGTGCGGATGGGTACCACCCACGCATACTTGGATAGGATATCGATGCACGTCAAGATATACCGATTCCCATCGTTGTGTTTGGCAAAGGCGCTCATATCGACCAAATCCGCTTGCCACTGGGCATCTATTCCTCCCACGATGACCCGGTTCCGTAGAAAATGGCGACGGACAGATCGATGTAAGGTATAGGTGTCTTGTTTTCTTAACCAATCTCGGACTTGGGCACGTTGTATCCCCTGGGGTTTGGCCGCTCGATAGAGAGCCGACAATGCACTATAGGCCGCCGGACTGTCGAGACTGTAGTATAAGTTATCCAACACCGTCTCCCAGCGCTTCATGGTGACAAATGATGATGGACCCTGGCTCTATCGTTTATTTATAACGGGTATATCTTGGGCCGGAGTTTCTTTCTGATTTTCTTCGTTGGCTTCCACAGTGTCCATGGTAAATGACCAGTCCAACTCGTCTGATGACCTCTTGATAAGCACTTGATCCACATCTACTACGGCATCTTCCAATGCAGACCATAGATCAGGGTGAAGGGTAAAATGCACTGTAGCGCCATCTAGCCGAGCCAATTGAGCAAAGAAAGGGCCGCGTTGGATGTACACATCGTGACACAAGTGGATGAGGTCGCCGTGCAGTTCACCAGACAACACCCGTTTGAATTTGGTCCAACCCTCCCGGAACAGACGAATGTGAGCCGGGCACGGTTGTGTAGGGTCCGCATCGCAGATGTCTCCCACCTCCTCCATGATATCGACCTTATCCGCATACACGTGCAGGAACACCTCGGGGGTCAAGCTGAGATACGCCAGTGTTATATGCTCCGTCATGGTCAGTACGTGAATGGTACCAGATTTGACTGTATTTATAGGGAGAACCCCGTGAGATCAAAGGATCGGGTGGTCAAAGTCTAGCCGGGTAATCAATGGCATCGTCGTCTGGTTCATGGCTAGACATTTGTTCATTGGGTTCTGCCGCTGCTTCTCTCAGGCCACGAGCCCACTCCAACTCGTCTGATGACCGCTCGTCCGGTGTAAACAGCTGGTCCACGATAGGCACCACTTTCTCGAAGGCTGTCCACAGATCGGGGTCTAGGGTGAAGCCTCGTGTAGGGTCCTGGTAGCGGCCCAGGCGTGGGAAGAAGGGTCCACGGTATACGTAGATGGCATTGCCTATATGGATGAGGTGTCCGTCGAGCTCGCCGCTCAACACCCGTTTAAATATGGTCCAGCCGTCACGGTGTAGCGTAATCGTATTCGATACGGTCTCAGCGGGCGACCAGCAAACATCTCCACGGTCTTCCACGAGGGTGACTTTATCTTCATAGACGTGTAACCCCACCCGGGGTGAAAGGGGAAGGATGGCTCCTAGGACTGGTGACATGCTTGATCCAATGACGAACGGTGAATGACACACACTGTGTCTGACCCTCGTATTTATAGTCAGGTGCCACTGTCAATGCCACAGCGCCAGGGTCAATAGGGCACAGACTATTGTGAGGCCAACCAGCCGTCGCTGGTTCCGGCGTGAGCGCTCGTGGTCCATAGCCCGAGCATCAAGGATGGCTGTCATGGTCCAGTAGTGGTGAGTGATGGCACAGCTCTCCATCGAGTGCACTCTGTCGAGGACCGCTTCTGTGAACTCGTTCAGGATCTGGCGTCGCCCCACGTTGTCGTCGCCATCTGCAAACATGGACCGGGCCACTGCTCGGTAACCCGTGAGTGAATTAACCACGGTGGCATGCTGTAAAATGCGAGTCGCATAGGGCTGGATCTCCGTCATGGCTCTGCAACCGTAGAAATGAAGGTGTGTGATCCAGAGGGACGTGTTTTATAGACCATGTCACACATGCGCGCCTAGATGTAGCTCTACGGGTGTAGTCCGTGATACGTATTATTCTGATGGGTTATGTGGCTCCTATAGAGATAGTACCTTATCGACAATGGGGACTACTTGTTCCAAAGCCGTCCATAGATCCGGGTCCAGGGTAAAACCACCGTCGTTCAGACAGAGGAGTCGAGCGGAAAAGGGACCGCAGAAAATGTAGACGTCGTCACACAGGTGAATGCTATCACCGTGCAGGTCACCCAACAACACCCGTTTCAAGGTAGTCCATCCTTCCGGTGACAAAGAGACGTGCGATTTGGGTTCAGTCGTACACCAACACCTAAGTCCGCTATCGATGAGGTCCACTCGTTTGGGGTACAACAATAAGGTGCAGCCAGGTGTAAGCCTCCGGGTAGCCACAGTCCCTTCTTTCACCTCGGGGTGTAGTAAGTCATCCACCTCGGGGAGTACATCTTTCAGTGCCATCCATAAGGGTGGACAGAGTGTGCTATAGGTACCTCCATTCTGTTCCAACAGGGGAAAAAGGGAATCCTCTCCAGCAGTGCGTATGTGCACACCGACTTCCACGTGCATGAAATCCCTTTCGGAGTCTTTTCCCTGTAACAATCGTGTCAATAGAGTCCAGCCTGATAGCGATAACAAAATCTTCACCTTCTGCGGTGCGTCTTGGACCAGCTCCAGGTGATCGTCATTGACGATGAGGTAGACGTCGGACGTCAGTTGGAATAACGCAAGCTCTGTTCCGCTCGCTGCCATGGTGGGGAATGAAAAGCGAACGGTGAGAGAGGTGGCTTTATAGTGTACCTGATGGGTAGGGTTTTATACACCGTGCGTGGCACTTGTTATACTCGCTTGCGCCATAAGGTCAATCAGGTTAGAAATGCGCTTTTTTCTACTACGCCCTGTGACGGCCCTTCGTGAATGGGCGTAACCTGTGAACATCATAGGAATGCATGTACTAACCTGTCTGTGGGTTTTTTCCACAATGTCGTTCACCTTCGTGTCTTTTCGGGTACGTCCGTGTCTTTTCGGTAAAGTCCGTGTCTTTTCGATAAAGTCCGTAGTTACGGAGGTGCCCGAAGAGACACGGAGGTGACCGAAGATGTCACGGCTTGGCCCTCGACTTGGGGATAGTTGAACTGAGTGTACTAAAAATAGATCACCAGCTAGCGTGCTATAAAAGGGAAGCGGCCTTGCCGTTTCATCAGACACTCTGTCAACCACCAAGATGTTCACTTGCACAACTTGCCAGAAACAGTTTACTCGGCTAGATAATTTACGACGCCACGAGGCCTCCACCCACAACGATGCACGGTATACTTGTATAACCTGCGCACGGTCATTTAATCGGGAGGATCATTTACTGCGCCACGAACGCTCATTCCACGAGGGCGCGACGGAACAATGTAAGGATTGTGGTCAACTCTTCAAACGACGCAGTCAGTTAAGACGGCATCAGCGTTTGATTCATGTCCCGTCTCTACTATTTTGGCGACAACTTCCTACTGAAGAGGAGCCGCGGAAGGTCAAACCCAGTGAAGATAAGCCCGGGAAGACGAACGCCACTGATGATGCGATGACGGAGAGCCCGCCTATACCCACAGTTGGGAAGAGCCTGGATTTCCGGCCGGACCCCACCGTTACGGTTTCGAGTCATACGCCTGACAACATCGAACATTTTCTGGACGAGCCCATAAATGTTCCTAGCGATCTCTTACAGGACAACCATCCAGTGAGTGACATCTCTCGGCGCCATTGGTCCATGACACGGCACTGTTTCCACCGTCATCGCCCTATTCAAGATATCTACAATTTCCCACTGACCAACCTCACCCGTCTACGCAGCTACGTGGAAACCATCTTCAATGACCAACCTACGGCCTTCACATTAAATGTAGCATTTGGGTACATCTTATGCCATAAGATGAGGTGTGAATTGCGCTATTTCTATTCCAGTGCCATCAACCCAGTGTACGATCAACCGTTTACCATCATTAACCGGAGGTCACTAGAGATGATGCTGGGCCGAGTGGACACCGTGGATCCCTTGAGATGGGCCCAACAACAACGACCCAACATCAAGTGAACAGTGAAGAGGGTGACCAATGTTACGTTTTTCGTGGTTAAACTGACCACCACCGCCATCGGTTGAATGCGTCACTCGTGCACTGATGAATACCATAACATGCCGTACATACTCTATATGTCTACATTCTGATCGTTGACTCGAGCTCAGTAAACACTTGTACCTAATGTGACGGTGCATTAAATAATAAAACATGGTGTTTGATATTTCAATTTGTTTTGCTGTGAACATACTAAACATACCCAGGGCGGCTCCCCCAGCCTGGGTATGATGTAACATTGGGGATAATAAACTGTATGAACATTGTTGAACTTGTTGTTATTCACAGGGATAAAGTCCGTATTCCGCTTTTTTTTCAGGAAAATTTTTACATGCACCCATCCATGACTGGATGCCCCTTCACATAGGCTTCACATGGATACCTCATACAACTCCATCGGCCCATTAGGGACTCCCATAGATCCCAAAACGTCTATTTCCATACCCTTTGGCCACCGCGCATGCGTAGAATGGTGACAACGCCCGAGCCACTAGTCCAGTCAGATGCCCCCTCACCTGGGCTTCACATGGATACCTCATACAACTCCATCGGCCCATTAGAGGCTCCCCTAGATCCCAAAACGTCTATTCCATACCCTTTGGCCACCGCGCATGCGCAGAATGGTGACAACGCCCGAGCCGCTAGTCCAGTCAGATGCCCCTTCACCTAGGCTTCACATGGATACCTCATACAACTCCATCGGCCCATTAGAGGCTCCCCTAGATCCCAAAACGTCTATTTCCATACCCTTTGGCCACCGCGCATGCGCAGAATGCCGATATTTCAATCCGACACCCAGCCCATCAGATGCCCCTTCACGAATGCTTCACTTTGATACCTCACTCGACCCCATCGGTCCACTAGGGACCCACCTCGGTCACAAAACGTCTATTTAGGTATTCCCCGTATACATTAACATTGGAAGTCAACCCATGGGACTACTTTCTGTCCGCGTAGGCAGACCGCATCAATACCAGACCGCATCACCGCGGAAGAATTCGAGGGCAAAGGTTGCCGGAACTATAGCCTAGACAGGTCAGTACATGCCTTGATCACGTGATCGCCACGTGACCAAGTTCCTCCTCAAAGCCTCCCCGTGACGTCATTACATCCGGGCGAAATTCGACCGAATAAAGGTAGACCCTACTACTGATGCAACATTGGGGATAATAAACTGTATGAACATTGCTGAACTTGTTGTTATTCACAGGGGTAAAGTCCGTATTCCGCTTTTTTTTTTCAGGAAAAATTTAACATGCACCCGCCCATGACTGGATGCCCCTTCACATAGGCTTCACATGGATACCTCATACAACTCCATCGGCCCATTAGGGACTCCCCTAGATCCCAAAACGTCTATTTCCATACCCTTTGGCCACCGCACAACGCTCGAGCCACAAGTCCAGTCAGATGCCCCTTCACATAGGCTTCACATGGATACCTCATACAACTCCATCGGCCCATTAGAGGCTCCCCTAGATCCCAAAACGTCTATTTCCATACCTTTTGGCCACCGCGCATGCGCAGGATGCCGATATTTCAATCCCACACCCAGCCCATCAGATGCCCCTTCACGAATGCTTCACTTTGATACCTCACTTGACCCCATCGGTCCACTGGGGTCACACCTCGATCACAAAACGTCTATTTAGGTATTCCCCGTATACATTAACATTGGAAGTCAACCCATGGGACTACTTTCTGTCCGCGGAGGCAGACCGCATCACCACCAGACCGCATCACCGCGGAAGAATTCGAGGGCAAAGGTTGCCGGAACTATAGCCTATACAGGTCAGTACATGCCTTGATCACGTGATCGCCACGTGACCAAGTTCCTCCTCAAAGCCTCCCCGTGACGTCATTACATCCGGGTGAAATTCGACCGAATAAGGGTAGACCCTACTACTGAGGAAGTTGCCGATAAGGCAATATGCAAGTTAATATTACAGATTGAAGGATGCCAGTAAGACAAATTACAAGTTAATATCGCAGGTTGGAAGTTGCCAATAAGACAAAATGCAAACTGGTTTCCTTAAGTGGCATTTAGAAGTTGGGAAGTAGATAAATAAACAAATTGCTTATGGATAACAACTTTTGTTTATTTATCTACTTCCCAACTTCTAAATGCCACTTTATAAACTAGAAGTTGTTATCCATAAGCAATTTGTTTATTTATAAAATGCAAACTTGTTAATATTGCAGTGAGGAAGCCGCCGATAAGGCAACGTACAAGTTAATATTGCAGGTTAGAAGTTGACTACTGGCGGGGTTTATTAGGCTGACGATTGTGCCAGTGTACACAAATGAGAAATGACAGAATGTACAAAATAAAGGTTGACAAAAGACCGACAGAGTAAAAGTTGCAGGTAGAGGAATTACCCAAAGTGAAAAAACGCTACTTGACCAATGACAGGAACAACAAAATTCAAACTTAAACTCATGTATTAATAACTAAAATGTATAAAATTAGAAATTTGTTGAAAAATTGTTAGACAATTTATTAGAATAATTTATGATTCTTACCAAATACGATAATTCCGAAAATAAGCCGAAGAGTGAGCATTGTCCTAGTGCCGTTGTTCGATGTCCAGGTTTGAAACGTTTTGGAAGATTTCAAAATCCACAGCTCATTTAGCTTGATTCTGTAGCTAAGTGTCTAGGTAACTCGACATATACCTGATGTTAGCGGCCAAGGTTGCAATTATGTATTATTTAGTTTTTATGTTAATATACCGGTAAAGTAACAGTACGGTACAGTTAGCAATTTATCTTGATCATTGTAATTATCGCATATTGTTGAAGCCCAAGGGAATGTAAACTATCAAATGATAAACAGGTTCATTTGTATCCGTGTTGTTCTCTCCCACACAACCACTGAAGAAAATAAATGATTTGCTGCTGGGTTTTTTCTTTATCTCAATTTCTTAACATCAAATCAGACTAGCGTTATTAGGATATACACAACAGCATGCATTGTACCCTGGGGATATCAGGTCTAGAACTAAAGGATGGAGCATTACAAGGACATACATGACGGTCATGAATTTTATGAGGGGATATCTGCTCTGGTACTCTCTAAAACAAGTTGAGTGAAATTTCACTCAAGTAAGAGTGGAAATTGATCCCACTCAATACTTGAGTGAGATTTTCACCCAACTTGAGTTACTTTTCACTCAACTTGAATTAAACGCACTCAAGAGTGGAAATTGATCCACTCAAGTTGAGTGAACTTGAGTGATTTTAACTCAAGTTGAGTGAAAAGTTACTCAGACTTGAGTGGAACAGTTCACTCAAGTTTTTTTAGAGAGTATACGAAGCTCATGTACTAAAGCATAGCGCCTTATAACGATATACAAGATGGTCATGAATTGTTTTGGGGAATATCTGCTCCGGTACCGTTGGTTCTTTACCGTTGTTAATTGGTTAATTATAGGTTTATTGTGGAAGGGATGGGTGGTGGGAGGGGGGTCAATGGAGTAAAGTTCTTTCCTTTACACCCTCGACCTCCCACCGAGAAACCTAATTAATCAATTAATAACGGTAAAGAGTGCCTGTGTGTATATACATCTCACATACATACGAAAGCCGAGAGGGGACTTCTGAGTTCCGTCTTATGACTTCGGACTTTTTTCTTTCATAATGCATTACATCTAAAAGTTTGAAACATGGAATAACACAATATCATTATTATATATAGCATATTGGGCTTGCGAAGTTGCTTGCTGGTATTTCTAATAATCAGATCATTATTGAAATTTATCTTGAGCTATGTTCTGTTTATTAAAGTGCGATAAGTTCTAATGTATATCGAACTGCCCTATGCCACAGTTAAAGGCGCCTCAATTACATAATATAATAGCAAAAGATGATACATTACAATTAATCACAATTAATCCACCCTTTCCACATCAATGCTTGGACAATGCTGTCTTGTCCCGGTGGCGGCGACAGATGTATACTACGTGGGCCACCGTGTGAACTCCGGTTCGTTCTCATGATCTCTCCCCTGTGTTTATAACATTGAGCGGGTTTTTTCAAAATATTTTCAAATATGATAATATGAATCAAATATTCCCACTATCCTAAGAATGCGCTACAAGTTGATTGATCGGTTTTACTGAAAGTAGATCTATTCCATTCAACACCTCATTATTAATGGGAGGAAATTTAGCTCGATAATATCATAAGATCGTATCATTAAGCTCAAATAATTGGCCAAATTTTTATTTAGTTTCTATCAACATATTTCACTTTTTCAAAATCTTGCCCCCTTCTCTAAAGCTTTGACTTGATTATTGCCGTTCCAGTAAATTAATCTACGAAACATTCTGGCTTCCGACATCCGAGTTTACTTTTGCATATATGATAATAATACATATAATTCTGTCTTTGACTTTGTGCTTTGATTTTTCTGATTACTACTATATTAGCAATTTGAACAGGAACTCCAATGTTCTAGGGTCAGTTTTAGGCCACGGTTACAGAGATTTTGGGTTTGAGCCTAAATCTGCTATTGGTGGGTTTTATCGCAAATAATGTTTGGTGATGTCACCAAATGAACTCAAGATAATGAGCTAGTTTTATACTAGAATTGTCACAAAGCTATAAGTCAAATCTTTTTATTTATAATAGTGCTTATTTATAGCATCTTTCAAACTAATTCTAAAAAGTTCTAATTATTTATAGGAATACGATTCCTTTATCAACAGGTTACAAAGGGATTTATTTTGGAAATTACACGGGTTAGGTAATCTTATTACCTAATATGGAGTACCAAAGGTCTATCCGATTCATATTTATTTAAAATTCATTTCAACTAACACACCTCCTTAAACAAGTTAAAGGAATCCTTAGCTGTCTATCTAACTAACTCACCAAAAGTGCATTTGCATACCAAATTTGTACCAGTTCCAGAAAGCTTCTCATCAACCAAGAGCAATATTTTGATGCAAAAATGTAAAATAAATTCAAAGCAATGATTCAGTTTTCAGGAAAATTTGGCAACAACATATCTCTCCTGCAAAAGTGTTAATTTTCCATTTGGGCTACCCTTTAAGTAATCAAAACTATCAAGAATGTTCCAGGTTTGGAGAAGGGAGGGGAGGGAACTAAGTAGTATAAAGAGGGCAAATCGGTCGGACTTTTGGTGGGTGCGTACACTGCAAAAAATAATTCACTAAAACATGTCCTAATAAAAACGTCTCACAGACACATTTATATTACCTGTAATATGTTTTGAAAAAAACGCGTAATGTTTCATGATAAACGCTTTGTATGTTTTATACTAAACCCCAGCATTGACGTAAAAACATGTTGTTCTGTTTTATGGTATACACAAGGCCTTTTACAATATACACATGTGTTGAAATGAAAACACAATAAACGTTTATTTGAAACATTCAAACACCTTTATTCTCAGACACATTTTTTAAACGTTTTTACATGTTTTAAACAAATTTGGTTTACCATAAACATTCATACGTGTTTTACTAAATATATTAATATTAGTTTTTAATATTAAATGCAATTCCCTCATTGAAATAGTCGGGTGAAATGAACATGGAATGGAAACATCAGTAATAACTGAAAGAATACAAAGAGCAAAAATTCTGAAAAATTTTCAGCAGACTCCTTTGTTATCTGGAAAAAAACAGATATGAAACGGCTATAAAGCCACGAATCACAGCCGTTAGCATTCAATGTACGCTCGACCATCAACACAGTGCTATGGACAAACAGCATCGGGCTCTGAACACAGCGTATCTTAAAACGCACAAAGCACAAGTGTTGCTTTGTGGTGACATTGTCAACCCTGTTGTGCATTTTATATGGGGTTGTGTTTCACGACATGGCGTACCTCAGCACTCTGCTCATTCCACCAAAGCCACAACCAACAGCCGTGAGTGCAAGTCAGACGAATCTACAGACCCCCTCCACCGTAGCTTCAATCAAACCTCATCTGGCCCCAGCGACCACCACACCGAGTATACAGTCCAGGTCAACGTCGATCCCTACACCAAGTATTGCAGCGGTCACTACGCCGGAAACCCCACCGTATATGAATATCCACGCTGAATGCAATAATGCACCTACAACTGTACCGAGGCACACAACACACAGAAGTGCTCCGACGACATCGACCCCAGTTCACATGTGCCAGATTTACAAGGCGCACTTCGTCCAGAAGCTCGTTCAAAATGACGACGGCATGATTACCCCACCCATTGCCCGGGTCGCGTGGTGTTACGGAGAATGGCAAGCGACGTATGCAATCTCATGGCGGAGACGGATTCTCAGGTCATCCAGCTCTTTACCAAAGGCAGTCATAATCGGCGGCTCAGCATTATCTATTTAGTAATTTCAATAAAAGCAAAGAGCACCGGGACGTCAGTTTAAATGCCCACTACATGGTGGTGTTTATAAACCGGAGAGACACCACTCAACTGCGGCACCTGGCGAGACAGATGTTCCCCGCAGGCACCCAGTTTGCGTTGGAAGCCTTTGAGGTTACGACAACCCTTCAACACGGATATATGCTCTTTGAACTGAAGCAAGCCACACCCGATCACCTTCGACTACGGAAACCCACCATGCCTGGGAAAACCCACCATGTATACGTGAAAAAAAAATAAACATACCCACGGTGGCTCCCGCAGATGGCGTGTGTGTGTGTGTGTTTGATAATGGGGATAATAAAATAATTAACAGAACATCATCGCGTCTGCCCAGTGCTAGGGGACTACAGAGATCAGGTCTCAAAGGGCTTCAACCACGTACTCGATCTACCGGTGCGACAGACTGACATCAGTACCATCACCGTCGATATAAGGGATGACACCAGACAACCTATGGCATTCGAAATTGGGAAAGTGGTGGTCACACTTCATTATCGACAAGCACGCTCTCCCAACTTTGTATTATGATGCACACGGCTATATGGGCTGTTATACCCATCAAGCCAGAGGTGGCCTATCTGTCTTTGCAGGTACACGCATCCAACGAGGTCATGAGATTGGTAATGTGCTCGGGAGCATGGTCAAAACGTTCCTGTCATTGGTGACGCGTGGGGTGAAAGCGTTCTGAAAACAAGCTCTCCGAAGTGTACAAATCCCGGGAAATGTGTTCAGCGGTGAAGCACTGAAACGCCGAATCAAAGAAGCAGGAAGTGTCTTGGTCGCCAAAGTACAACGAACAGTAGGGAATAAAAGACCTGCACCACCGAGATTGCGCACCAGCCGACGACCGTCCCATCGAGGAAGCGCACGTCTAATACTCGAGATATCTTTGCGTAAACATGTCATTAATCCACGCAAAGTCCTGCCCCTCCACCGACAGTGAATTTTACTTGTGCACCGCCCCGACAAAGCAGGCTAATGCAGTCCAGAACCAAATACGCCTTTATGCCCAGCAGCGGGTCGTCTTCACCTTCTACCACAAGCGCAAAGTTCTCCCAGATGGTGTGGCCATGACATGTCTGGATATTTAGAGTGATGGATTCCCTAAAACATGCTGAAGTAAAAGCGAACTTACACCGCGGATATTCCACTGGACTTCTGTCGCGGATGTTATAATAAGGGGAGATAACTGCTGTATATATGTTGATTTCTCTGTTACGAAAATAAAATCTGGTTTTTCCTACAACAATGTGACTAGGTTATTTTGTTTACCATAGTTAGCCGGATTACGGAAATGCCCCAGGATCCAAAAGGCCACGTAGACGCCACTTGGCCCTTTGAAAGAGCTAAATCGGTCACATTGACGTTGGAAATTTGCTTATGATGTCACTTAAAGGGCACGTAGATGCCTCTTGACTTCGTTGACCTTTGACCTTTGAGACGTCACTAACCATAATGCTGCCCCTCGTATTTATGATCAGGTACCGGAAGGGCCCGTAAACACCTCTTGATGTCACTTTCGGTTCCGGTAACGTGAGCGGAAGTGACCTATCCTATCATTTTATCCGGTATTGTGCGCAGGGGCCAAAGGTCACTTCCGGTCTCATGACCGGAAGTGACATCACAAAGGTCATGTGTAAATTTCCAAGGTCAATATCACCTTTAATACCCTTTATATACTACTATGGAATGTATGCAAGTTACAGATTTGCATGTATAGATTTGTTTTTATTTTATCTCGTTCCTTCTTCGTCTTATTCGTATAGGTTTAATCTATTTCTTATCCACTTAATTGTCGATAAGCTTCTCAAAGTTTCTTACAAGACCAACTTTTTCGATTATTTATGTTTTTAATATAATTGTCATATAATGTTTGAAACAAATCGACATTACATATGTTATATACATGTATGTATAGTATACAGAGCGTATTCTAAAGAAATAGTGTCATAATCCTGAAGATTTAATACTATCGCTCATGAATTACATTATGGGTTTATGAAAATACAAAGTGTGAACATAGCATTGTGCTGGTGTTAAAGACAATGTAATATGTATTCATTATGAAATCTGTACCACTGTCATGTGTCAATAAATTCTACGTCATCGAAAAAAAAAAATAATAATAAAATAAAATAAACAAATAAATAGAAAGGTGCAACACCATATGCCAACGTTCAAGACGATGAGTTCAATATTTAATCTCATTATACACATTCCATTTATTCAGTACAATTTGATACAACGGAATGACACACACACACACCAACACACGCACGCAAACACAAACACACACACAAACACACAGGAAAATAGCATCCATATGTGACACGGGCTGTATTTTCTTTAATTCGTGTTTTCGTATTTTCATTAATTCGTGTTTTCGTAGTAACGGAAGGAAGTATATTTTCCAAAAGCAAATAGCCGACTATGAATACCACCATCACCAAGACACCCACTGGACTGGAGAAATGAGGTCACCACTGAGTTTACAGAACATTTTTTGTTTGTCGATTTTGACACATAACCATATTAGATGAACGCATTAAAAAAGGCTCTGGAGTTTTCAAATATCCCAGAAACAGTGATATTCGAACATGTTTACCTATGTATATATTCAACGAATCTTACTGGAGCGATCATCTAAGATCGCCTTAAAAAAAATGCATTCATAGGTGTTTACTCGAACCACAGCCAAATGTTATCATCATCTCTGGTCATGGTACCGGTACGTAAAGCTGGGTCGTGGCTAACCCAGAAACTCTGGCTGTGATAGGTGAATATAGGTAAGGGGGCGTGGCATTCCTAAGGGGTCAGCAACAACTCCCCCCCCCAAAAATAGACTCCTTAGCCGATGTTTTCGGGCTATGTCGTGGCAGATCACGGGCCTGTCATAAGGAAGACTATTCGTCTTAGTGTTAGTTGTTTGTGACCTCGTGACCTTCCTGAATATGCACATATCTGAAGGAAATAAGAGCCAGGCAATGTGTCATATATTTCATCCCCTGTAAAATCACAAGTCAGTACCATGTCAGTATCACAAGTTTCGATTTAAGAGATGCTTCCCCAACTCTCTAAAACAAAAGGATCGCCCTCCAGCCTGTTCACAGTAAAAACTTTGTCACTGCACACAGTGATAGTTAATGAGGTCTTATTTTTTTTTAGATAAATCGAAACACAAAACGTTTGATGTGTAACCTTTATGAAAAAAAAACTTGAAGAACGTCATACAATAGATACATAGAACCCGATATAATGATTTGATATGTAATGTTCAACATGAGGATAACATTAATAGCCTATAGACAGGCACAGGGATTACCAACCCGAAATTGGAAATGAGCATGTTCCTTGATCGTCGAAATTTAAAAAAAGTTCAAGCATGAAGATAAGTTTCCGAAAATTAGATCTCCATTCTAGTTTAGTTTTTTTTTGCAGTAAATTCGCCTGAACGTTTGGCTTATGAATTCAGTGTATGAGGGCATTTGAAATGCAAGCGATCACATGATTGCCGTATTCATCATTGTTTTGGCAAACCCGAACATAGTGTACAAGAAGAAAAATCCATCCGCAGTTCAGAAAGGTACCAGCGCGTCATTTTTAGCTCATCTGGGCCAAACGCCCGATGGGCTAATGTCATGGCCTGATTGCCCGTCGTCCGTCGACATCTTCTTCTCTGAAACCGCTTGACCGATTAAGCTGAAATTTGGCATGCATGGTACACCAGAATTTGTTCATGTGGTGTCGATATGATTTTAAATATGGCTGCCATGGCGGCCATCTTGAATTTGCCAGTGAAATGTTGTCATCATTATTTTTCGGTAACTACTTCATGGATCTTTCTCAAATTTGGGTCTAGTTGTACAACCTGTATATTTTAGTCCAATTTGAATATCCAATATGGCCACCAGGCGATCATTTTGGATTTCTCCATGAAACTTTGTTATTGCGATTTCTCAGGAACTACTGCATGGATCTTTCTCAAATTTGGTACACAGGTGGACACAGGTGGTCTAGTTGTGAGTAGTATAGTCAGGTGAAAAAACGTCGCATTTTCCAGGGAGGTAACTCTTGCATGCAAAAAATGCAGGTTAAAGTATAGGAAGCGGCCATTCACGGCCTTTGTCCTCTGGGCCACAAGGCCGCTATAGTTCCGGCGACCTTTGACCTTGTATTCTTCCGCGGTGATGCGGTCTGGTGGTGATGCGGTCTGCCTCCGCGGACAAAAAGTAGTCCCATGGGTTGACTTCCAGTGTTAATGTATACGGGGAATGCATAAAAAGAGTATGGAAATAGACGTTTTGGGGTTTAGGTGGGCCTCTAGTGGACCGATTGGGTCGAGTGAGGTATCATTGTGAAGCATATGTGAGGGAGCATCCGATGGGCTGGGTGTGGCGTTGGAATATCGTCATTCTGCGCATGGGCGGTAGACAAAGGGCATGGAAATAGACGTTTTGGGATCTAGGGGAGCCCACTAATGGTCCGATGAAGTTGATGAGGTATCAATGTGAAGCCTATGTGAGGGGGCATCCGCCTGGACTAGCGTCTCGGTCGTTGTCAACATTCTGCGCATGCGCAGACAGGGAATTGTGGGAAAAAGATATGGAAATAGACGTTTTGGGGTCTGGGTGGGCCACTAGTGGTCCTATGGAGTCGAGTGAGGTATCAATGTGAAGCCTATGTGAGGGGCATCCGCCTGGACTAGTGTATCGGCCGTTGTCAACATTCTGCGCATGCGCAGACAGGGAATTGTGGGTAAAGGGTATGGAAATCAAAGTTTTGGGATCTAGGGGAGCCCCTATTGGGCCGATGGAGTTGTATGAGGTATCAGTGTGAAGCCTATGAGAGAGGGCATCCGCCTGGACTAGTGTCTCGGTCGTTGTCAACATTCTGCGCATGCGCAGACAGGGAATTGTGGGAAACGGGTATGGAAATAGACGTTTTGAAGTTTAGGAGAGTCCCTAGTGGGCCGATGGGGTCAAGTGAGGTATCGTTGTTTAGGATACGTGAGGGGACACCCGCCTGGACTAGTGTGTCGGCCGTTGTCAACATTCTGCGCATGCGCAGACAGGGAATTGCATGGAAATAGACGTTTTGCGGTCGAGGTGAGCCACTAATAGGCCGATGGGGTCGAATGAGGTATCGTTGTGAAGGATACGTGAGGGGGCATCGGCCTGGACTAGTATGACGTGGAACTGATGTCATTCTGCGCATGCGCAGTAGACAAAGTGTATGGAAATAACGTTTTGGGGTCTAGGCGGACCATTAATGGTCCAATGGAGTTGAGTGAGGTATCAATGTAAAGCGGTCGTGAGGGTGCATTTGACTGGACTAGTGTGTCGTCCGTGTTCAACATTCTGCGCATGTGCAGAGAGGGAATTGTGGGAAAACGGTATGGATATAGACGTTTTGGGGTCTAGGTGGGCCACTCGTGTTCCGATGGAGTACAGTGAGGTATCGTTGTGAAGCATTCGTGAAGGAGTATCCGCCTGGACAAGTGTGTCGTTCGTGTTCAACATTCTGCGCATGCGCAGACAGAGTATGCGCAGACAGGGAATTGTGGGAAAAGGGAATGGAAATAGACGTTTTGGAGATTAGGTGGGCCACTAGTGGTCCTATGGAGTCGAGTGAGGTATCAATGTGAAGCACACATGAGGGAGCATCCGACTGGGTGGATGTCGGGTAGGAATAACGTCATTCTGCGCATGCGCAGGCAGGCCGTAGTATGGAAATAGACATTGTGGGACCGATATGGCCCACTAGTGGTGCAAATGGCTTGTGGGAGGTGTCAAAGTGAAACTTTTGTGGGGTAGAGTCAGAATGGCGTGTTTTTTATTGCAAGTCGCGTCAATCTGCGCAGTTGGGTTACAAGCGTCTAGTCCGTCATCCATAATTCAGCCGTCGTCCATTAGAGAATATCCGCGTCCATAATCCAAAGACCTATTCCATATAACAGTATTAGAACCAAATTCAAAAAAGACAATCATAGTAGTAAGTGTAGTAAGTAAAGTGGCCATTTTGGGGAAGTGACGGAAGGTATTTGGTGTAGAGATGGACCGCTATTGCTCCGAATGCGTCGTGTGGGGTGTCATTTTGTAGCTATTGGGGTGTAGACCCCGATTTGAAGGATGTCCACTCCATCTGTGACGTCATCGGTGACGACATCAGTAGGAGTAGTAGCCAAAGTGAGCATTTTGGGGGTGTGAAGGAAGGTGTTTTGGGGTAGAAATGGGCCATCCTTGGTCCGAATGCGTCGTGTGAAGTGGCATCTTGTAGCAACGCCCGCCAACGCCAAGCTCAACGCTTCAACGCCCTGGTGATTTAGCCCACAAGCTCTCATTTTTCAAGACACTAATTCATTGGAAATGCAGTGACGCCCGTCAACGTCCGCCTTAACGCCCTAGCATAACGCCTTGACGCCATGATATAGACAGACGAGAGAAAAACAACAACAACAACAAGGATGACAGATGAGAGAACAACCACAACAACAATAACAACAACAAATTTTCATATAGTTTATTCTTCATTGCTGCATTGACACCAGGGCTTCAGTGTCGCTCCTAAATGACGTGGCTGGCGGAAATGAATGCCACTGGGGGTAACTGTCAACGGACGCAGATGTATAAAAGTTTGAGATCTAATCGTTGATGCCATTATGGGGTGTGATTTCCTTCGCACACACTGCACAAGAATCGATTGTTTATCACGACCACGGCGACCGTGACAGCAAATTCGAAAACATCATAGCTTGTGCGATACCCGGTGACAGATGAACACGCACAGTTTCAATAACCATTAACATCAATAAATCTTAAGCAAAGATAGTTTAAACAAAATCTATTTGAAGAAAAAATATAACCATTCATGTAGAAAATGTAGAAAACACTGAAACGTTAAAGGCGGTCCGCGATATCAGTGTATCCGACCTCACCTTCCCACTGAAATACTTGAAATTGGTGAAATAACGCACGAATTTCTATAAAATTTCACTGATCTATCCATTAATATTTTATTGTTATGCGTGCTTGGATTAAATATTTCACATGCTGTATCAGCGAATAGTTTAGCAGCGAAAGTAAAACCCTAACGTATTTTACCATCAGCGCAGTTTTTCTAGGTCACGTAACTGGAATGTGGGCGGAACGCGGTCTGCTATGCAATATGGTCAAGGGTTCGCCTTTGACTCGCAAATAGAAACCGTAACGCTTAAAACTAAAGTGTTGAAACTTTCTCGTAAAATGTTGAAATAACCCTTTAAGTGTGTCCACAGGGACAACACCTAAAGAGCCGTCCCTGTGGACACACTTAAAGGGTTATTTCAACACTTTACGAGTAAGTTTCAACACTTTTAGTTTTAAGCGTGTTGAGGTTGTGAAGATAGATTTCTCCTGGCAGAGCCCCCTGGACTAGTCACAACTTCGTTGGACCGCACTGCGGTGGTCTAATGGTTAGAGCGTCGGCCTCGTAAGCGGTAGGTACTGGGTTCGATCTCAGGCCGGGTCATACCTAAGACTTGAAAAATGGAACTTGTTGCTCCCTCGCTTACGCTCAGCATTAAGAGGATAGAACAAGGACTGGTTCGCTCGGTGTCAGTATAATGTGACTGAGTGGGGTGTCATGTCTGCCTACGGCATGATATTTCAGTGGGACAGCACTATAAAATGGCAGCATTAGATCTGCTCTGTTACAAGTAGGTTCCCCTGCCTCTCCCCCTCCCCTCCCTTCCCTTCCCCGTCGTGATATAGCTGAAAAAATGTTGAAAGCGACGTTAAACCCTATTCACTCACTCACTCACTCACAACTTCGTTGACGACGAAGCGATAATAGGAGCATTGACTTCCCGCGACGTCAAACTGGACATATCGAACCTCTTTTATAAATCAATAATTCTGCGTCGATTCTTGCGCAGTGTGTGCAAAGGAAATCACACCCAATAATGGCATCAACGATTAGATCTCAAACTTTCATACATCTGCGTCCTGGTAGTTCCGTTGACAGTTACCCCCAGTGGCATTCATTTCCACCAGCCACGTCATTTAGGAGCGACACTGAAGCCCTGGTGTCAATGCAGCACCATTTATCATCAGTACCAATATTTGCTGAGGGTCTAGTCCAGCTTTTCATCGGCCGAATTAGCTTTCGGAGCTGCGGTGGAAGGTGCCGATGGCTGGCCCCATCCTACATCTTCGGCCCTTCGTTTCAGGGGCGCCTCCCCACAGCTGAGCTCAAATCGGACTGAGATATCTATTCGGCCGACGTCCTGCTACTTCTCTTCGTGTATGTAACTTTCTTCTGTATTACGCCATCGTCTGTATTTATCTTCAAATGTTTCAAGGATTGCGAGCGCATCTACCTATCTATCTATCTTATGTTTTCTTCTTCTGTGAGATCGTTGTCATCTGACTGGTCGGCGAACGAATTCTTCTGCGAGTCTATCCCCCCTTTTCGGCGTTTTTCAAAAAGACAATCAAATATCGGGCTATATACTGGTTGGTCTCTTCCGTGGTCTCTCTTCCATTAGCCCCTAGAACTGATGGGACGTTCCCGCACTCGGCTTTTCCTTCGCCCCGGTGTTGCCTCAGACATCGGCCCTCCATCTGATAGACTTTTCTCGGCATCTTTCCAACTTATATATGTTTCAGTCCCTTTTCCCATATCTGCGTAGTGACGGCCCTCACATGTGGGAAGGTTGGTCCCTCTAAGGGACCGTTCAAAATTTATCTTGGGGGCGGTGGAAATTCAGCTGATGACCCTAAGTTATGTGTGACCCCCCCTCCCCTCCTTTGGCTGGAAGGTTACGAGTGACCCCCCCCTCACCTGATATACCATATTTATCAATGACCCCCCGACGAATCCAGGTCATTTCACCCAGTGGACATTTCCTCCAGCGGACATTCCCCCCATGGACATTTCCCCCGGTGGACATTTCCTTCAATGGACATTTCCCCCACCCTATACTTTTAGGTTATTTTGAACAATAATATGGATCACATAGTGATAACATATAAATCATATACATATATATATTTTAACATTTTAACAAAACTTTATATCACATTGTTGTAAAATAAAAGATGTGTTTTTTAACAATATTATTTTGTTATATTTTTTTCCTCAGTTTTCACTTCAGTTCGGTTTTATTCTCATCAAATGGCTTCATGACACCGACCTACGAACAGTTAATGTTACGCTATATACCATGTATACACCTTTTATATTGCTTTAAAATGTGCTGACTGTATAATGCTGATAGATACTGTGTATATGTATAATAACTTATCACTTTGTGACTCAATTATCGTAAAACATCTGGAAATCCTTATCTTTATATACAGAAAAAACAAATTGCGTTATTTCAAAATTATCTAAAAACCATGTTCAAAATAACCTGAAAATATAGGGTGGAAGAAATGTCCACTGGGGGAAATGTCCACTGGGGCGAATGCCCACTGGGGGAAATGTCCATGGGGGAAATGTCCGTACACCATTCCAACATAGCCAGGGGCACTAAATTATGCAGTGTGGAATTATATTAAGACCTATTGAAAACACGTTAATAACATGAAGAGCTATTCGTTGATAAAGTGATTCGCGGTAAGGTATTATACATATGAAAAAGTGACAGGGAACGGGACACAGTTCTGCAGTACAACATTAAACTGCGAGAAGCTGGGAGATTACATTCTGTATGATGTATTTATTCGCATTCACAGGTTTGAGATAAAATTATGTCATACTGCATCATGATGACAGATAATACTACATACAACCGCTCAGGGAAACAACGAGGTTATGTTTGTTATACTGACACAGAGATAAACTTTATAAAAATTCGGACGAATCTGACATGATTAATCTCATGCATTCATCATGTCGGCTTCGCTACAAAAACCCTGCAAAAAACAGACGGTGTTTTATTATTATAAAATTATTAAAATTATTATATTTTATAATATTATCCTCATCATGACATTAACTACCGTCAGTACAACTTGTCTTGTAGTACGCCACAATTTATTTCTTCAACTTTGGGGCAGCATAAAGTATTGAATGGTTTGTTCCAGTCTCAAAATGCAGGCTATATTCATTTAGCTAGTCAATGTCCACAATGTCCAGCCCGCACTGCACCTGGATGTGTTTAGATAAAGGATTTGCTAGATGCACTGTGTAGTAACTCAAATCTAGCTGGTATGAATAGGGGCCTAGCTTTTAATACATCTTGAGAAGAGTAAATATGATTATAAAGCCATTTACCGGTCTCATGTCCTACTACACTACAGGAGGTTTGTATAGAGATTAATGCTAACAGAACATAGGTTTATCTATGGTACTGTATGCTGTTTAGGCTTATGATAAACCATAGAGCCTACTGTTTTAGTAGGCTCCATGGATAAACAAAGCCGTGTTCTGATACATGTGTTTCCTGATCTAAAGTCCAGCCTGGTTCTTCGACCTAAAAACATGAAATTCATACAGAAGCTCAAGAAATCCTAGCTGAATAGCTGTCCATTTATCATCATCATTTATCAAGTTACTGATGACCCCCCTCTACACACAGTCTAGTTACACATGACCCCCCCTTCGTAGGGCTCGAAGTTATTGGTGACCCCCCTCAAATTCCACCGCCCCCCCCCCCTCAGGATAAATTTTGAATGGTCCCTAAGATCGTCTGAGTATTCTCTGGGCGATGCCTGGGCGATTCAAAGTGAATCACTCAATTATTGGGCTATACCGGTTGGTCTCTTCCGTGGTCTCTCTTCCATCAAATCCCAGTTGTAGAGCATCACATCCCTGCCACCAATTTGAAACGTAACCCGACCGCTGCCGTAGTGGAGCAAAGCAGCCCGATCCTTCCTATGAACCAACCCAAGAAACTGTCAGGATTCCGCGAACAATCTAGATCAATGAGGGAGTTCGATTCAACCTGTCACATTGTCTGGATCCTCAGAGGTAGGAAAAGGAGACATGTAGAGACAACTAAGGAAATAAATACAAAAATAAAACAATTTGTATTCAAGGAGTATATGCATGAAATACAAGCTGTTGGTAGCGCACACAAACCCTGTGAAGAAAATTCCTTCACAAGTAAAGATAACAATTATACTTACGGTTACCATTAACGTCATATGGAAAAGAAATATAGATATAAAAATATTTACAATAGCTCTAACCATCTAACCAAACGCGTATGGGCCTTGTCAGGGCCACAGTCTCAGAAATACTGGTTATCGTCGCTGTTCGGCGTCTCAAGGTTCCCTCCGGTCTTCTTGCATACTCAGGCTTGTATCACCGTGTCTTGGAAGACGGCCTTACTGAAGACGATGTGTCGATAAGCAGAACTGATTCAAATGTCAAGGTCATTTTATCAAAAAAGTTCAAGGGGGCTGAGGATAAAATCATAAAATCATAAAAATCACATTTGTGAGGGGATGCATTGGTGAGAAGCTACCAAAATCGATATCAAAATTTTAAATAAGGTCAAACTCATAACCACGAGCAACTCAGTGAAATATATATTAAAAAAAAACATGAACAAATCGTGGATTTATTTCCAATGACGCAGCCTTCAGTGTCACTTGGTTTCTTTTTCTCTTCGAACTTATTCCATATTTATTTACTTCTTTTCACAAACAGATTTTACAGTATACCATTGATAGTTCGACAGAAGTACTGAAGCAAATCTGGTTCCTTCGCGCATTTTAACCGCACGTGTTGGGAGGGGAAATGGCAGTCCCTTTTTGGAAGGACAACCCTGCGTGGTTAAGCATTGCCTGTTACTGTCGTCGCTGCCAACGGCCTATTGTCTTCGTTAGGAGTTGAAATCCTATTCAAGATGGCGGCCATGTAGAGCTGCTCAGGTGCTGCCACCAACATATCCACAAGCTGACGAAACCACAGTTCGCCATGCACAACTGCGATCTTTGTGTCATGCGAGTAGTAGCATCTAAGCATTTAAACTCACATTTTCCAGGGAGGTAACTTTTGGTTCCTTTTTTCCACCAGGGGGCGCCACCAGTCCCGTATGACGTCACTTCCGGTCTGGGTGAATGGGGCGTGACCTGGGAACATGATCGGACATGTACTGACCTGTCTGTGGGGTTTTTCCCTACAATATCGTTCACCTCCGTGTTTTTTCGGTGAGGTCCGATGGGTACGTCCGTGTCTTTTCGGTGAGGTCCGTGGGAACATGATAGGCCATGTACTGACCTGTCTGTGGGGGTTTTTCCACAATGTCGTTCACCTCCGTGTCTATTCGGTCACCTCGAGAGGGGTCCCTAGTGTACCGATTGGGTCGTATGAGGTATCAATGTGAAGCATTCGTGAGGGGGCATCTGATGGGGTGGGTGTGGGGTTGAAATATCGTCATTTTGCGCATGCGCGGTAGACCAAGGGAATGGAAATAGACGTTTTGGGGTCTAGGTGGGTCACTAGTGGTCCGATGGAGTCGATTGAGGTATCAATGTGAAGCATATGTGAGGGGGCATCTGATGGGCTGGATGTGGGGTTGGTATATGGTTATTCTGCGCATGCGCGGTAGACCAAGGGTATGGAAATAGACGTGTTGGGGTCTAGGGGAGCCCTTAATGGCCCGATTGGATCGAGTGAGGTATCAATGTGAAGCATTCGTGAGGGAGCATCCACCTGGACTAGTGTGTCGTTCGTTTTCAACATTCTGCGCATGCGCATACAGGAAATTGTGGGAAAAGGGTATGGAAATATACGTTTTGGGGTCTAGATGTGCCGCTAATGATCCTATGGTGTCGTGTGCGGTATCAGTGTGAAGCTCTCGTGAGGGAGCATCCGTCTGCACTAGTGTGTCGTTCGTGTTTAACATTCTGCGCATGCGCAGACAGGGAATTGTTGGAAAAGGGTATGGAAATAGACGTTTTGGGGTCTAGGTAGGCCCCTAATGGTCTGATGGGATCGAGTGAGGTATCAATGTGAAGCATTCGTGAAGGAGCATCCGACTGGGTGGATGTGACGTAAAACTGATGTCATTCTGCGCATGCGCAGTAGACCAAGACTATGGAAATAGACATTTTGGCGCCGACATGGTTCACTATGGGTCCGATGGAGTCGTATGAGGTCTTATGTTGAAGCTCTCGTGGAGGAGCATCCGACTGGACTCATGGTTCATCCGTTTTCAATGGTCTGCGCATGCGCAGTCTGGTCGTAGTATAGAAAGCAGGCATGTTGGGTGATGCATGGCCGTGTGTGACCCACCGCTATGGGTCCATGGTTGTGGTTTAGTGGTGTGGGTTCTGCGCACAGACGTCACTTCCGGGTTTCACTAAAACTACCTCCGAACACAGAAGAGTTCCAATTTTCCCTTAGAGGTAGGGTCCGGATTTTCAACATCCGGGTTTTCCCCGGCCGCAGAGCGCGCGCGCGCGGGCTACTCCGACCGCAGCGCGCGCGCGCGGGTTATCCGGCCGCACGCCTGCGCGGGTGAATTTCGGATTATCCTAGGCCACTGATTGGCTACTTTCTCCACGGTGTTCGAAGCAAGTTTCACCGAATCCCCACCTGTCTGTTATAGTCTTCCTGCATTATGCTCATATAGGAAACACACAAGACAGGGTTTTTTGGGTGAGATCTCATTTGGCTTTTTATTCAACAACAACAACGTGAGAACAACCACGTGAAAACTGAAGCCCAGAACAGGGGGCTTGTACATTGAAATCGATAGAACTTAAGCCCAGAACAGGGGGCTTGTACATTGAAAGAACTTAAGCCAAGAACGGGGCTTGTACATTGAAATGATGGGCGGCCCAGTCATATACGAATACATCTCGGTCCTCGGCCTTGGGGTACTCGTCAAACATCTGTACGATGGTAGATAAGGTTCTTCCCCGGCATCGATGGTCCAGGTAAAACAAGCAATATTGTCCGCAGACGCTACTGGTCGGCTTTGCAACGTTTGACTGTTCCAACACCACGTCTCTGTGCCTTGATCCATGAAGCCTGTGCAATCGGGATGGAGGGGTGGCAGGCCGTACGGGTCAAAGTATTCGCCCTGCTGTTCTGTCAAGTACTCGCCCACCCAATGTTCACCGGGCCGGTCCATCGGGTTCGTGTTGAGAACGTAAGCAGCAGGATACATACGGCCTAATGGGAACACATCTCGGGCGAACACCCCTTGAAAGACCATACGTGTCTCTGGGTCATTCTCCAGCGCGGTGGTTATCTGGTCTGTATCCATTTTAGGTGGAGAAGTCACACAGGACGTTGCGCGCCTTGTCCACTTGAATGATGTTGTCAAACTCGGCGTAGCAGATCACATTGACGGTGGTCCGGAGGGCTCGTGCAAAGTGGATTTCCAAACGTAAATTGCCTTGCTTGGCGAGGCCCAGCTGATGGTCCGTTCTGGTTGATTTGACCGGTGGCTGTAAACAGGCTCTGATAGGCTCGAATGAAATTCGCGCGCCCAAAGTTCGGTGTTGTCCATCCACATGCAGGGCCACAAAATTGATGCCGAAATGTTTAAAGTCAAACGGGTTCTCTGGGTAGGCTCCGCTGAAACTGGTATTTTCCACACAGGCCAGGATCAATCGCTTGGGTAGTTCCCCCAGGACAGGTTTTCTTTGTTGGCGCTCACATTTCCAGCAGACACAGAGAACACTTTGGTTTGCACACGTCGGATAGGGTACTGGGCTGGTTTTGTTTCCAAGGCTTTGAGGTGTCCCAATTGAACAACTGGATTCGGTTTCACTTTTCGGACATACAAGACTGCGTCTTGGATGACAATCTTATAGTCAGCTGAATGCCCGTCTACGTTAGTGGCCATCAAGGCGAAGGTCGGAGGCGCCCGTATCAGTCTGATTTTGATGGGGGTCTTGTTCAAGAGGTACCGGTCTTGCATGAAGAAGTCTGCGTGCAGTCGACCCATGAGATCCACCGAGACGCCGTTCGAGGTCAAAGTCTTCCGTTTGTTATATCCCACATTGTCGTTCTCTATGCCCATGTGCTCGGCTGTGTCCTGGTAGAATAAAGCGGCTGCCAGTTGAAATTTTTTAGCCTCTCGTCCATGCGATAACAGCGTCTCGATGTAGGCTCGATAGGGGTACGTGTTGGTCGAGTCACTGATGAGTTTGTCGCTTAGAAATATATCCACCTGTTGAAACATCGAGTGCAGCCAGAGGTTCGTCGGGTCCACCGTTGCTTGGTCGACGATCCTGGAGCCATCTCCATTGACGATCTTGGCTTTCACATACAAGTATATATGGGCTAAATCCACATAGGCCGTATCCGCATTACTGATGGTGAACTCGATGGTCCCTGTTTCGTTGATAATGGAGAGCGGGAGATGCTCCACCCATAATTCTTGTTCGGCACTGGTCTGTGTGGGTGGGACGGTCCATAAATCAAATTCACTGTTGGTGGAGGGGCAGGACTCTGCGTGGATCAAGGACATGTCCATACATGACTTCATATCCATCGGGATCTCGCCTTGGTGGGCGGTGGGATCGGCGAATGTCTGTAGATCGAAACCGAGCATTTGCTGTAGGATAGGACTCAATACGACACTCACGTTGGCGATGACGATGAGCTGTGCCTTGTCGTTGTGTGCGTTGTAATCGAAGTCCACGTGATTCTTGAAGGGATAGGTTTTGATGGGTTTTGAAACATTCGTGACCTCCCGTAGAGCCTTATAATGCAACAGTCTTGTCAGCCCACCCATGAACTCCTTGGGAGTATCGTATTGGCCTTCGGGGAGGGTGAGTCGGGTGTCTTTTCCTTCGTAGGTCACCTCGTACCACACTTCATTGGCTCGCACGTTGTACCACGAGTAAGGGTATTGGATATCCACGAGGCCACATTCTCAGCGCCCAGGTAAATGCAACGGGTGCGGTAACTGGGTCACGTACTTGGCCACGTTGCTGTCAGGAAACATATCCAGCGAACTGTTACTGGGTAGGGTGAGGTAAAACATGGCGACTGAGCTGTCCTGCTGCTGCTGTTGGTTTTAATAGGTGTTCCAGGCCTTGGGCGGTTGTGTCCGGCGTCGTGTTCGTCGCGGTGACTTGCTACGTGTCACGGCTCCTGAGATGTGGGGTGTCTTGGTCAAGGGTGGTTTTTTAAAGGTGTGAAAAGAAGGTGCCCGTTGTGGTGGTGTTTTGGGGGGTGACTCGGTTCCCACTCGGATTCCCAAGAAGGTAGTGCGCCACTCGGCGATTGCTGGGTTCGCTGCATCCAGGCCCAGCGCTCGGGGTTCCCCACCAATTCCTGCGGTACATGCATGTCTTGCAAGCCTTGAGCGAAGACCTCCCATCATCGAAGATCCGTGTGCGACCTGCGTCTACGCATCAGGTCATTCACTAAATCCGTCATGTGGGTCCCGGGGTCCACCTGATTCTGTACCAGTAGTTCGCCTTGATCATTCCAAGTCATGTTAGGATTCTGTTTCATCCGTTGTAATACCAGGCCAGCTTGTTTCTTGAACGATCCAGGTACACTCTTCAGGACTTCGTCTTCCACCCACTGTGGAGGTGTAGGTGGTACCCCTGGTAATGGCGGCTGTTGGAGCGGTGCTGAGGTCGGCTGTGTGTCGCGTGGTGGTGGTGGTGGTGGGGGGGTAGAGAGGGTTTTGTATTGGTCCATGAACGTCATGTACCGTTGAAGCTTCTCATTGTACCGTTGTACTTTCTCACTGTCGCCTAACCCCGGTCTTTGTAAGATCTGTTGCATCTCTTCATCGAGGGTGTTTATGGTCTTCACCGTAGGTGGGACAGGTTAGGGCGATTGGAGGTTTTGAAGGAACCGTGGTTCGACGAGGACCATTTTGTTTCGGGTGGTTCATTGTCTGCCGAAGAGTCCACCCAATACTGGACCCAACACGGAAGCGGCCAACGGTGCTAAGATGGCCCCGAGAAAGCCGCCTTTCTGTAACACCTTTTTCTTTTGTGTTTGAGAGACTCGCTTCTGGACTAAGGTTCGGAGATCTGTCTTATGCTTGGTCAACTTGGTCTTCTGAGTCGGAGTCAGTATAACAGGTTGTACCCGATCTCGCACAGACAGCGTACAAGGTCAGGGTCCGCACCGCGTACAATGGTTCGGACCAACTCGGGTGGGGCCGTCTTCAATACACGGAGCGTCGAGGCGTGCTTCCGTACGCGCGCAGACATCATGTACAACTAATGCCAGAACCCACAACTCTGCCTCTTTTATCTACCTCAGAGAACAGAGACAAAGTCAACCATGCTGTGGTATTAATTCTTTTTATTATCCCCATCATCAAACACACACACTCCAGCTGGGGGAGCCACTGTGGGTGTGTTTACATTATTCTTTCATGTACACGTGGTGGGCCTCTCCGGGAAAGATGCCGGCCCGTAGTCGAAGGTGATCGGGGGTGACTTGCTTAAGGTCGAAGAGCATATACCCGTGCTGAGGGGCTGTCGCATCTTTAAAGGCTTCCAACGCAAATGGTGTGCGACCGGGATACATCTGTCTCGCCAAGTGCAGCAGTTGAGTGGTATCTCTCGGGTTTTTGAAGACCACCAGGTAGTGGGCATTTAAGCTGATGTTCCGATGTTCTTTGTTTTTACTGAGCAGATTCTGCACAATGTAGATGATGCTGAGCCGTCGATGATGGCTACCTTTGGTAAAGAGTTGGGTGACCCGCGCATCCGTCTCCGCCATGAGATCATCCAGAACCACCAAGGTGTCGGGTTCCAAATCGGCCAGGTTAGGTAGGCCTTCCACGAACGTGATGTGGGGCATTGCTGCATACGCTGCCTGCCATTCTCCATAACACCACACGACTCGGGCAATGGGTGGGGTGATCATGCTGTCGGCGTGTTGAAGGAGCTTCCTGACGAAGTGCGTTTTGGCGGAGCCCATCGGTCCTGCGATGACGCAAGTGAAGGGATGCTGCCACCGAGGGTCCATGGTTCGAGGTGTATCCGCTGTCGTGGTAACCCGCTCTTGTAAATTTGGTATCAGTGAACTGGAGTGGTGGTGGGTATAACGTAGGTCGTCGTTATCTGTTCACTGTGAGGGATGAAATCCGGTGGGTTTTCAGACGTAGTGGGTGTACTTGGTGTAGGTGTTGACTGTATACTTGGTGTGGAGCTCGATGTGGCTTGTACACGTGGTTTGGTGGTGGTGATGACTGGGCTCGTTTCGATCACGGAGGTGACTGGTGTAGAGAAGTTCTGTAGACTGGTTTGACTGCCACTCACAGCTGGAGTTCTAAGTTGGTTAAGTAGAGTGCTGAGATAGACTACGTCGTAAAACACACCTCCGTACAACACACTCAGCAGGGTTAGCAATATCACCACAAAGCCCACTTGCGCTTTGCGCGTTTTGGGAGACGCTGTGTTCAGAGGCAGCTGCTGCTTGTCCATAGCACCGTGGTCGAACGTGGAATGAAGGATGACGGCAGTGGTGTCTGGCTTTATAGTCGTTTCACCTGGTTGGCCGCCACCCAGGAATTGAAGGAACTGGCCAGCCTTGCCATTTGACGAAATGAAACAGTTTGCCACATCGACGTTCCGTTTTCAAAATCTGCTTCACCGTGTAGTAGTCTTGCTGTGTTTTTACGACAGGCTGTAATTCCGTCTCGTAAAACGTCCCTAGCAACGGTTCCCCTTGAAGATCTTCCAGTTCATAGACTCGCTGCTGTCAGGGTAGGCGCCGTTTAATCAGGAGTCCACCCAATACTGGACCCAACACGGAAGCGGCCAACGGTGCTAAGATGGCCCCGAGAAAGCCGCTTTTCTGTAACACCTTTTTCTTTTGTATTTGAGAGACTCGCTTCTGGACTAAGGTTCGGAGACCTGTCTTATGCTTGGTCAACTTGGTCGTCTGAGCCGGAGTCAGTATAACAGGTTGTACCCGATCTCGCACAGACAGCGTACAAGGTCAGGGTCCGCACCGCGTACAATGGTTCGGACCAACTCGGGTGGGGCCGTCTTCAATACACGGAGCGTCGAGGCGTGCTTCCGTACGCGCGCAGACATCATGTACAACTAATGCCAGAACCCACAACTCTGTCCCTTTTATCTACCTCAGAGAACAGAGACAAAGTCAACCATGCTGTGGTATTAATTCTTTTTATTATCCCCATCATCAAACACACACACACCAGCTGGGGGAGCCACTGTGGGTGTGTTTACATTATTCTTGCATGTACACGTGGTGGGCCTCTCCGGGAAAGATGCCGGCCCGTAGTCGAAGGTGATCGGGGGTGGCTTGCTTGAGGTCGAAGAGCATATACCCGTGCTGAGGGGCTGTCGCATCTTTAAAGGCTTCCAACGCAAACGGTGTGCGACCGGGATACATCTGTCTCGCCAAGTGCAGCAGTTGAGTGGTATCTCTCGGGTTTTTGAAGACCACCAGGTAGTGGGCATTTAAGCTGATGTTCCGATGTTCATTGTTTTTACTGAACAGATTCTGCACAATGTAGATGATGCTGAGCCGTCGATGATGGCTACCTTTGGTAAAGAGTTGGGTGACCCGCGCATCCGTCTCCGCCATGAGATCATCCAGAACCACCAAGGTGTCCGGTTCCAAATCGGCCAGGTTAGGTAGGTCTTCCACGAACGTGATGTGGGGCATTGCTGCATACGCTGCCTGCCATTCTCCATAACACCACACGACTCGGGCAATGGGTGGGGTGACCATGCTGTCGGCGTGTTGAAGGAGCTTCCTGACGAAGTGCGTTTTGGCGGAGCCCATCGGTCCTGCGATGACGCAAGTAAAGGGATGCTGCCACCGAGGGTCCATGGTTGGAGGTGTATCCGCTGTCGTGGTAACCCGCTCTTGTAAATTTGGTATCAGTGAA
Source organism: Hanleya hanleyi (assembly GCA_036873755.1). Lineage (NCBI taxonomy): Eukaryota > Metazoa > Mollusca > Polyplacophora > Lepidopleurida > Hanleyidae > Hanleya > Hanleya hanleyi. The sequence goes on from JAVTVY010020405.1 coordinate 55,015, forward strand.
CTGGAGTGGTGGTGGGTATAACGTAGGTCGTCGTTATCTGTTCACTGTGAGGGATGAAATCCGGTGGGTTTTCAGACGTAGTGGGTGTACTTGGTGTAGGTGTTGACTGTATACTTGGTGTGGAGCTCGATGTGGTTTGTACACGTGATGTTGTGGTGGTGGTGATGACTGGGCTCGTTTCGATCACGGAGGTGACTGGTGCTGTCTGTAGACTGGTTTCACTGTCACTGACAGCTGGAGTTCTAAGTTGGTTATGTAGCGTGCTGACATAGGCTACGTCGTAAAACACGCCTCCGTAGAACACACTCAGGGTTAGCAATATCACCACAAAGCCCACTTGCGCTTTGCGCGTTTTGGGAGACGCTGTGTTCAGAGGCAGCTGCTGCTTGTCCATAGCACCGTGGTCGAACGTGGAATGAAGGATGACGGTAGTGGTGTCTGGCTTTGTAGTCGTTTCACCTGGTTGGCCGCCACCCAGGTATTGAAGGAACTGGGCCAGCCTTGCCATTTCACCAAATGAAACAGTTTGCCACGTCGACGTTCCGTTTTCAAAATCTGCTCCACCGTGTTGTAGTCTTGCTGTGTTTTTCCGTCTCGTAAAACGTCCCTAGCAACTGTTCCCCTTGAAGATCTTCCAGTTCATAGACTCGCTGCTGTCGGGGTAGGCGCCGTTTAATCAGGAAGTGCTCATCGCTCCAGTTGGGCAAGTGACTTTTCTCAAATTGACTTTTGACTTTACTGATCCGTACAGGGTCCCCGACCTTGTACACCTCCTTCGTCGTTCGCTGCGATTGCCTGGGGTACAAGACACGCCGGACTTGGGCTTCATTGCGTTGGGTCACGGTAATGGGGGATCTCTCTATACTCCGGTGATAGGCTCGATTGTAACTACTCACAAGTTTCGGGAGAACATCGATGTACCGCCTTGTATTCTTATAGGTGAAATATTTATGCATGCGGCCTTTGAATGTCCTGTTGAACCTTTCCACCGCGGAAGCCTTGGTCTCGTTGTACGTATGAAAGAAAAACACCTTCTGGGCTTTCAGAAACTTTTGGAACGGTCTGTTGAGGAATTCCGTGCCTTCGTCGGTTTGCAAATACATGGGTTTGCGCCCGGTCTTGAAGATGCCCTGGAACGCCGCTATGAGATTCGCCCCCGTTTTCGTCTGGATGGGTACCACCCACGCATACTTCGACAGGATATCGATGCCCGTCAAGATATACCGATTCCCATCGTTGTGTTTGGCAAAGGCGCTCATATCGACCAAATCCGCTTGCCACTGGGCATCTATTCCTCCCACGATGACCCGGTTCCGTAGAAAATGGCGACGGACAGATCAATGTAAGGTATAGGTGTCCTGTTTTTTTAACCAATCTCGGACTTGGGCACGTTGTATCCCCTGGGGTTTGGCCGCTCGATAGAGAGCCGACAATGCACTATAGGCCGCCGGACTGTCGGGACTATAGTATAAGTTATCCAACACCTTCTCCAAGCTTTTCATGGTGACAAATGATGATGGACCCTGGCTCTATCGTTTATTGATAACGAGTATATCTTGGGCCGGAGCTTCTTTCTGATTTTCATCGTTGGGTTCTGCCAGCACATTGTCCATGGTAAATGACCAGTCCAACTCGTCTGATGACCGATCTTCCTCCGTAAGCACTCGATCCACATCTACCACGGCATCTTCCAATGCAGACCATAGATCAGGGTGAAGGGTAAAATGCACTGTGCCCCCATCTAGCCGAGCCAATTGAGCAAAGAAAGGGCCGCGTCGGATGTACACATCGTGACACAAGTGAATGAGGTCGCCGTCCAGTTCACCAGACAACACCCGTTTGAATTTGGTCCAGCCCTCCCGGGATAGACGAATGACAGCCGGGCACGGTTGTGTAAGGTCCGCATCACAGATGTCTCCCACCTCCTCCATGATATCGACCTTATCCGCATAAACGTGCAGGAAAACCTCGGGGGTCAAGCTGAGGTACGCCCGTATTATATGCTCCGTCATGGTCAGTACGTGAATGGTACAAGATTTGACTGTCTCTCGTATTTATTGGGAGAACCCCGTGAGATCAAAGGATCGGGTGGTCATGTCACTGGGCTGATTGAGTCTAGCCGGATAATCAATGGCATCGTCGTCTGCCTCCGCTTCATTGCTAGGTTTGGTAATTTGTTCATTGGGTTCTGCGGCCGCTTCACTCAGGGCACGAGCCCAGCACAACTGAACAGCTGACCGCTCATCCGGTGTAAACAGCTGGTCCACGATAGGCACCACTTTCTCGAAGGCTGTCCACAGATCGGGGTCTAGGGAGAAGCCTCGCGTAGGGTCTTGGTAACGGCCCAGGCGTGGGAAGAGTGGTGCACGGTGTACGTAGATGGCATTGTCTATGTGGATGAGGTTTCCGTCGAGCTCTCCGCTCAACACCCGTTTAAATTTGGTCCAGCCGTCACGGTGTAGCGTAACCGTATTCGATACGGTCTCAGCGCGCGACCAGCAAACATCTCCACGGTCTTCCACGAGTGACTTTATCTTCATAGACGTGTAACCTCACCGGGGTGTAAGGGGAAGGATGGCTCGTAGGACAGGTGACATGGTTGACCCAATGACGAACGGTGAATGACACACACTCTGACTGTCTTTCGTATTTATGGTGAGGTCCCATTGTCAATGCCACAGCAAAGACTATTGTGAGGCCAACCAGCCGTCGCTGGTTCCGGCGTGAGCGCTCGTGGTCCATAGCCCGAGCATCAAGGATGGCTGTCATAGTCCAGTAGTGGTGAGTGATGGCACACCTCTCCATCGTGTGCACTCTGTCGAGGACCGCTTCTGTGAACTCTTTCAGGATCTGGCGTCGCCCCTCGTTGTCGTCGCCATCTGCAAACATGGACCGAGCCACTGCTTGGTAACCCGTGAGTGAATTAACCACGGTGGCATGCTGTAAAATGCGAGTCGCATAGGGCTGGTTCTCCGTCATGGCTCTGCAACCCTAGGAATGAAAGTGTGGGATCCAGAGGGACGTGTTTTATGGACCATGTCACACATGCGCGCCTATACGTAGCTCTCCGGGCGTAGTCCGTGATACGTACTATTCCGATTGGTTATTGCAAAACGAGAGCAACAACAACAAAGATTACAGCGCCGGAGGCGCTCCTGGATCACCTGGAAAATCTTCTCCACGTGTCATGGAATAGCTCCGTTGCCCTAAAAATTCCCACTTTTATACACCTACATAGAAGTACCCAGATGTAGGCGCGGACGTAGGCGAAAGCATTCTAGTACCCGGATGTAGGCGCAGACGTGAGCGAAATTCTAGTACCCGTCCATTGATTCTTTTATCGATCGCTCATTGGCTCTTTTTCCCGACCGCTGATTGGTGCAAATGGACCTGCCCATCCTTCCCAGTTTAATTTACAATCCCCTTTTTGTGTTCAAGCCCTGTATATCGATGCCGCAACATTGTTGCCGAACATTGCCGAAAGGGAGACCTTTTGACCTGGATGTGACCTTTGACCTTTTGACCCGCCATTCAGCCGCGCACTTCCGGTGATGGCGCGCACTTCCGGATAACCCGCGCGCGCCCGCGCTGCGGTCGGAGCTGGTCTGGGCGGGGCGGGGCGGGCCGGGCCGGACCGGGCCGGGCCGGGCCGGGGCAAACCCGGACCCTACGTCTAAGGGGAAAATTGGAACTCTTCTGTGTTCGGAGGTAGTTTTAGTGAAGTCTGTGCGCAGAACCCACACCACCAAACCACAACCATGGATCCATAGTGGTTGGTCACAAACTGCCACGCATCCCCCAACATGCCTGCTTTCTATACTACGAGCAGCCTGCGCATGCGCAGACCATTGAACACGGATGAACCATGAGTCCAGTCGGATGCTCCTTCACTAGAGCTTCAACATAAGACCTCATAGGACTCCATCGGACCCATAGTGAACCATGTCGGCGCCAAAATGTATATTTCCATAGTCTTGGTCTACTGCGCATGCACAGAATGACAAAATTTTACGTCACATCCATCCAGTCGGATGATCCTTCACGAATGCTTCACATTGATACCTCACTCGATCCCATCAGACCATTAGTGGCCTACCTAGACCCCAAAACGTCTATTTCCATATCCTTTTTTCCACAATTCCCTGTCTGCGCATGCGCAGAATGTTGGACACGAACGACACACTAGTGCAGGCGGATGCTCCCTCACGAGAGCTTCACACTGATACGTCACACGACACCATAGGATCATTAGGGGCTCATCTAGACCGCAAAAGGTATATTTCCATGCCCTTTCCCCACAATTCCATGTCTGCGCATGCGCAGAATGTTGAAAACGAACGACAAACGTGCTCCCTCACGAATGCTTCACATTGATACCTCACTCGATCCAATCGGACCATTAGGGGCTCCCCTAGACCCCCAAACGTCTATTTCCATACCCTTGGTCTACCGCGCATGCGCAGAAATAACCATATTCCAACCCCACACCCAGCACATAGGATGCCCCCTCACATATGCTTCACATTGATACCTCACTCGACTCCATCGGACCAACAGTGACCCACCTAGGCCCCAAAACGTCTATTTCCATACCCTTGGTCTACCGCGCATGCGCAAAATGGCGATATTTGAACCCCATACCCACCCCATCAGACGCCCCTTCACGAATGCTTCACATTGATACCTCATACGACCCAATCGGTACACTAGGGACCCCTCTCGAGGTGACCGAAGAGACACGGAGGTGAACGACATTGTGGGAAAACCCAACAGACAGGTCAGTACATGGCCTATCATGCTCCCACGGACCTCACCGAAAAGACACGGACGTACCCATCGGACCTCACCGAAAAAACACGAAGGTGAACGACATTGTAGGGGAAAACCTCACAGACAGGTCAGTACATGTCCGATCATGTTCCCAGGTCACGCCCCATTCACCCAGACCGAAAGTGACGTCATACGGGACTGGTGGCGCCCCCTGGTGGAAAAAAGGAACCAAAAGTTACCTCCCTGGAAAGTGTGAGTTTAAATTACAACACATATAAGGGAAGTGGGAAGAGAATAGTCTTCTGGTAAACCTATTCTAAAGCACATACCGAGAATCTAACGATTCGTGATATGTGTTGTATCTCAGGTACGCTTTTATTGTACCTGTTCATGTGGCAACATGGATGATATGACCACACGGCCCCTAGCACCGGCATAAGCGGTATTAGATACAAATCTAGAGAGCTATGATGGTAACGCTATGACAACTCGTATACTGGTAATTGGTGAGCTGTTTCGGTGTGACAACTCGTACATTGGAGATTGGTGAGCTGTATCGTCGTCAGATGTAATCCCACAAATGCCAACATATATCAAAGACCAAAAGGTCTGTACAGGGGGCGGGTCTCGGGCTTAGATACTACTACTGATGCGGCATGTACAACCTCTCCAACCATACCTGAACTGTTGTACCGACAAGGTGGAGATGCGGCGACAGATTTTTGGACGACTGTGTCCATGGAGAACATGAACAATACTTGTAAGGTGAGACAAACATTGTTTACACGCCCATATTCTAACACATTTGTATATTGACCATAAGATGGTAAGCATATCTGCTTGACTCACAGGACTCCCAACACTCTCCGTCACAGTGCATTTACTGACATCATTTTTCTATTGTCAGTGTTCATGTAATGAGGCGGGTGCGTCTGTGTGTCCTGAATCCCATTGTGGTCAATCATTTACCTTTAAATTTGTGGCACGTGATTAATATTTCTTATATTCCTTGTAGGACACGCCTGTGTGTCACGCTATGCTTTTTGTCGGGTTTACCAAGGGTAAACCCTACATTAGTATCACTTTTCAGTTTTTCTTTTTTCTTCTGCACACGTGTAGTTTTGATCTCCTGCCCGGAGACTGTTCTCATTTGATGCCCCTTACAGCATTCACAACAGGCCTCGCACAAGCCATGCAATTCCAGGCGCTAAGAGTAATGGAATTTCGTTGAAAGGACATGGAAAGTCAGAGGAAATATATGTACAGAGTCCGGGAAAATGAGTGGAAAAAGCTAAGTTATTCTATGAAGTTCAGCGAAATTTATTGCGGAATAAAAATCCAAACAGCCGTGAAACGTGTTTGCTGGTGACCCTTCGCCAGATTGGAACGAGGTCAGACAGCTCATTTACATATTTTGTGTAGTCCATTGGTTGAACTAAACTCGTGACTGTTTCCCGCTGAATTAATATTCATATTCTGTGACGTGTATTGGTCGAGGTCATAATGTCGACAGCTGATTGGCTCACGCTCTTGACATCTGTACTAATTTACGTATCAGAACAGTCGCCATTTGAACTGGTCAAATTGCAGTCGCCATTGTTCGTTGGTTTGAAATTTAGCTTTGGGCTAATTTTGCCGATGCCGGGAAAATGCAAATTTAGTGAACATTGGCTGAGACTGGATGATTATAACTGTGGTTGTCCCGTCACGGTGAGAGGACAGCAACGTACACGGTGTGTCAAACAAATGTGGATCTGTCCAATATCGGCGATGGTCCTTTACGGAGCCATACAAAAATTACAGGACACACAAACTTTACACACATATTCTTGAGGTTGTTCTATAACTATATGGCACTTTATGAATTATTATTACGAATATGAATTTTAATATTTTTGAACATTTTTCAATCTTTTTTTTTTTTTTTATAATTATTTTTTTATTTTTGTTCTTTCTCCAATGAAGACATCACAAATACATTTTACAACAAGTAATACTAAATACATAAACATTTTCAACATACGACATATAATCAACAATAGATACAAAAAAACATTCAAAAAACACACCAACAAATATATTAAATAGGAAATAAGTCAGCAATACCTGTTCAACCTTAATGTTATTGCTCAAAATAGTATTTTAAAACGTGCCATTTTTTCAAAAAAATTTCAGTAGTTGATGTTGTAGTTGCGATATATTTTTCTATATTATATTGTTCCTGAAATTTTTTGAGCAAAATATTTATATATAATCTTTTCAATCTTTGGTAAGCTACCTTACAACAAAAGTTATGATTCATATATAATGCAAGATCACAAAGATGATCTTCACTTTAGATAGGGAATCGTCCTCAATGCGTTTTTGATACACACAGCTGGTGGGGCTAATTTTTGTCTAAAAAGCACCAAATTGACCATTTGAATAGATAAGGATAAAGAATAATCAATACCTACAGACAACCAGACTTACAGTGGTTCAAACCCGCCGTATTTTGCACTTTTCGGTGCATTTACAGTCGACATTTTCTCTCCAAAATTCTCGTTGCAAAATTATGACACCTTTAACCAAAATCATATTTAGATTTATTTGTTGGTCAAAATAGCTAAAATTGGTTTTGGTTAAAGGTGTCCTATTTTTGTAACAAGAGAAAATCCGCACCGAAAAGTGCCTGAAAATACGAAAATAAGCCAACTTACCAACTTTAATGAGCCATAAATCCGTGTTCGTGCATCTGCAGTCCTTCATTATTTCGGGTCTTATAATTCAGCATGAAGGCTGTACAAAATGGTCCATTTCATATCCCTTTGATAAAAGTGAAAGTTTGGCCCTTCAAACCGAACAGCTTGAGGACGATTCCCTATGTCAAGCGAACACCACCATTCTACCAAATATGGGACTAATAAACTCCTCTGATGCAAGTAAACCCGACATCAGTACTTTAAGTACTTTGATTTTTATTATTATGAATTTCGGTTGTAAGAAAACGAATGTTCATTGGTCGTCAGAGTTGGTTAGGTGATACAAACAATCGCCAGCGCAATAACGCTAAGCGGTGTGTAACTTGAAATCATTCAGTCACTATTATTATTATTCGTTTATCCACCGTTATTCTGTCCGCGTTATCTCCAGAACGACTTGACACACACACTTGAAAGTTCGTCAGTTAATAGTAGACCTACTAGAAAAGTACATATTACAAGTGGGCTCTGATTGGTCAAACTGTATGGCGAGCATGTTGGAAAAAGCTCAAACATTCAAAGCTCTTCTCCGGGGCAAGCACGGAACCGATCGACTTGAAACTTGGCACACATAATCTATGGGTCAGATTCTTCAATTAGTATATAGGTTTTTTTTCAATCTAGCCCCAGAACTCATTTTAGCTGCGAAAACTGACCTCTTTTATACACATACATAGCAGTACCCAGATGTAAGCGCGGACGTAGGCGAAAGCATTCTAGTACCCGGATGTAGGCGCAGACGTGAGCGAAATTCTAGTACCCGTCCATTGATTCTTTTATCGATCGCTCATTGGCTCTTTTTCCCGACCGCTGATTGGTGCAAATGGACCTGCCCATCCTTCCCAGTTTAATTTAGAATCCCCTTTTTGTGTTCAAGCTCTGTATATCGATGCCGCAACATTGTTGCCGAACATTGCCGAAAGGGAGACCTTTTGACCTGGATGTGACCTTTGACCTTTTGACCCGACATTCAGCCGCGCACTTCCGGTGATGGCGCGCACTTCCGGATAACCCGCGCGCGCGCGCGCTGCGGTCGGGGCTGGTCTGGGCGGGGCGGGCCGGGCCGGGCCGGGCCGGGCCGGGCCAGGCCGGGGCAAACCCGGACCCTACGTCTAAGGGGAAAATTGGAACTCTTCTGTGTTCGGAGGTAGTTTTAGTGAAGTCTGTGCGCAGAACCCACACCACCAAACCACAACCATGGATCCATAGTGGTTGGTCACAAACTGCCACGCATCCCCCAACATGCCTGCTTTCTATAGTACGAGCAGCCTGCGCATGCGCAGACCATTGAACACGGATGAACCATGAGTCCAGTCGGATGCTCCTCCACGAGAGCTTCAACATAAGACCTCATAGGACTCTATCGGACCCATAGTGAACCATGTCGGCGCCAAAATGTATATTTCCATAGTCTTGGTCTACTGCGCATGCGCAGAATGACAAAATTTTACGTCACATCCATCCAGTCGGATGATCCTTCACGAATGCTTCACATTGATACCTCACTCGATCCCATCAGATCATTAGGGGCCTACCTAGACCCCAAAACGTCTATTTCCATATCCTTTTTTTCCACAATTCCCTGTCTGCGCATGCGCAGAATGTTGGACACGAACGACACACTAGTGCAGGCGGATGCTCCCTCACGAGAGCTTCACACTGATACGTCACACGACACGATAGGATCATTAGGGGCTCATCTAGACCCCAAAAGGTATATTTCCATACCCTTTCCCCACAATTCCATGTCTGCGCATGCGCAGAATGTTGAAAACGAACGACAAACGTGCTCCCTCACGAATGCTTCACATTGATACCTCACTCGATCCAATCGGACCATTAGGGGCTCCCCTAGACCCCAAAACGTCTATTTCCATACCCTTGGTCTACCGCGCATGCGCAGAAATAACCATATTCCAACCCCACACCCAGCACATCGGATGCCCCCTCACATATGCTTCACATTGATACCTCACTCGACTCCATCGGACCAATAGTGACCCACCTAGGCCCCAAAACGTCTATTTCCATACCCTTGGTCTACCGCGCATGCGCAAAATGACGATATTTGAACCCCATACCCACCCCATCAGACGCCCCTTCACGAATGCTTCACATTGATACCTCATGCGACCCAATCGGTACACTAGGGACCCCTCTCGAGGTGACCGAAGAGACACGGAGGTGAACGACATTGTGGGAAAACCCCACAGACAGGTCAGTACATGGCCTATCATGCTCCCACGGACCTCACCGAAAAGACACGGACGTACCCATCGGACCTCACCGAAAAAACACGAAGGTGAACGACATTGTAGGGAAAAACCTCACAGACAGGTCAGTACATGTCCGATCATGTTCCCAGGTCACGCCCCATTCACCCAGACCGAAAGTGACGTCATACGGGACTGGTGGCGCCCCCTGGTGGAAAAAAGGAACCAAAAGTTACCTCCCTGGAAAATGTGAGTTTAAATTACAACACATATAAGGGAAGTGGGAAGAGAATAGTCTTCTGGTAAACCTATTCTAAAGCACATACCGAGAATCTAACGATTCGTGATATGTGTTGTATCTCAGGTACGCTTTTATTGTACCTGTTCATGTGGCAACATGGATGATATGACCACACGGCCCCTAGCACCGGCATAAGCGGTATTAGATACAAATCTAGAGAGCTATGATGGTAACGCTATGACAACTCGTATACTGGTAATTGGTGAGCTGTTTCGGTGTGACAACTCGTACATTGGAGATTGGTGAGCTGTATCGTCGTCAGATGTAATCCCACAAATGCCAACATATATCAAAGACCAAAAGGTCTGTACAGGGGGCGGGCCTCGGGGCTTAGATACTACTACTGATGCGGCATGTACAACCTCTCCAACCATACCTGAACTGTTGTACCGACAAGGTGGAGATGCGGCGACAGATTTTTGGACGACTGTGTCCATGGAGAACATGAACAATACTTGTAAGGTGAGACAAACATTGTTTACACGCCCATATTCTAACACATTTGTATATTGACCATAAGATGGTAAGCATATCTGCTTGACTCACAGGACTCCCAACACTCTCCGTCACAGTGCATTTACTGACATCATTTTTCTATTGTCAGTGTTCATGTAATGAGGCGGGTGCGTCTGTGTGTCCTGAATCCCATTGTGGTCAATCATTTACCTTTAAATTTGTGGCACGTGATTAATATTTCTTATATTCCTTGTAGGACACGCCTGTGTGTCACGCTATGCTTTTTGTCGGGTTTACCAAGGGTAAACCCTACATTAGTATCACTTTTCAGTTTTTCTTTTTTCTTCTGCACACGTGTAGTTTTGATCTCCTGCCCGGAGACTGTTCTCATTTGATGCCCCTTACAGCATTCACAACAGGCCTCGCACAAGCCATGCAATTCCAGGCGCTAAGAGTAATGGAATTTCGTTGAAAGGACATGGAAAGTCAGAGGAAATATATGTACAGAGTCCGGGAAAATGAGTGGAAAAAGCTAAGTTATTCTATGAAGTTCAGCGAAATTTATTGCGGAATAAAATCCAAACAGCCGTGAAACGTGTTTGCTGGTGACCCTTCGCCAGATTGGAACGAGGTCAGACAGCTCATTTACATATTTTGTGTAGTCCATTGGTTGAACTAAACTCGTGACTGTTTCCCGCTGAATTAATATTCATATTCTGTGACGTGTATTGGTCGAGGTCATAATGTCGACGGCTGATTGGCTCACGCTCTTGACATCTGTACTAATTTACGTATCAGAACAGTCGCCATTTGAACTGGTCAAATTGCAGTCGCCATTGTTCGTTGGTTTGAAATTTAGCTTTGGGCTAATTTTGCCGATGCCGGGAAAATGCAAATTTAGTGAACATTGGCTGAGACTGGATGATTATAACTGTGGTTGTCCCGTCACGGTGAGAGGACAGCAACGTACACGGTGTGTCAAACAAATGTGGATCTGTCCAATATCGGCGATGGTCCTTTACGGAGCCATACAAAAATTACAGGACACACAAACTTTACACACATATTCTTGAGGTTGTTCTATAACTATATGGCACTTTATGAATTATTATTACGAATATGAATTTTAATATTTTTGAACATTTTTCAATTTTTTTTTTTTTTTTTATAATTATTTTTTTATTTTTGTTCTTTCTCCAATGAAGACATCACAAATACATTTTACAACAAGTAATACTAAATACATAAACATTTTCAACATACGACATATAATCAACAATAGATACAAAAAAACATTCAAAAAACACACCAACAAATATATTAAATAGGAAATAAGTCAGCAATACCTGTTCAACCTTAATGTTATTGCTCAAAATAGTATTTTAAAACGTGCCATTTTTTCAAAAAAATTTCAGTAGTTGATGTTGTAGTTGCGATATATTTTTCTATATTATATTGTTCCTGAAATTTTTTGAGCAAAATATTTATATATAATCTTTTCAATCTTTGGTAAGCTACCTTACAACAAAAGTTATGATTCATATATAATGCAAGATCACAAAGATGATCTTCACTTTAGATAGGGAATCGTCCTCAATGCGTTTTTGATACACACAGCTGGTGGGGCTAATTTTTGTCTAAAAAGCACCAAATTGACCATTTGAATAGATAAGGATAAAGAATAATCAATACCTACAGACAACCAGACTTACAGTGGTTCAAACCCGCCGTATTTTGCACTTTTCGGTGCATTTACAGTCGACATTTTCTCTCCAAAATTCTCGTTGCAAAATTATGACACCTTTAACCAAAATCATATTTAGATTTATTTGTTGGTCAAAATAGCTAAAATTGGTTTTGGTTAAAGGTGTCCTATTTTTGTAACAAGAGAAAATCCGCACCGAAAAGTGCCTGAAAATACGAAAATAAGCCAACTTACCAACTTTAATGAGCCATAAATCCGTGTTCGTGCATCTGCAGTCCTTCATTATTTCGGGTCTTATAATTCAGCATGAAGGCTGTACAAAATGGTCCATTTCATATCCCTTTGATAAAAGTGAAAGTTTGGCCCTTCAAACCGAACAGCTTGAGGACGATTCCCTATGTCAAGCGAACACCACCATTCTACCAAATATGGGACTAATAAACTCCTCTGATGCAAGTAAACCCGACATCAGTACTTTAAGTACTTTGATTTTTATTATTATGAATTTCGGTTGTAAGAAAACGAATGTTCATTGGTCGTCAGAGTTGGTTAGGTGATACAAACAATCGCCAGCGCAATAACGCTAAGCGGTGTGTAACTTGAAATCATTCAGTCACTATTATTATTATTCGTTTATCCACCGTTATTCTGTCCGCGTTATCTCCAGAACGACTTGACACACACACTTGAAAGTTCGTCAGTTAATAGTAGACCTACTAGAAAAGTACATATTACAAGTGGGCTCTGATTGGTCAAACTGTATGGCGAGCATGTTGGAAAAAGCTCAAACATTCAAAGCTCTTCTCCGGGGCAAGCACGGAACCGATCGACTTGAAACTTGGCACACATAATCTATGGGTCAGATTCTTCAATTAGTATATAGGTTTTTTTTCAATCTAGCCCCAGAACTCATTTTAGCTGCGAAAACTGACCTCTTTTATACACATACATAGCAGTACCCAGATGTAAGCGCGGACGTAGGCGAAAGCATTCTAGTACCCGGATGTAGGCGCAGACGTGAGCGAAATTCTAGTACCCGTCCATTGATTCTTTTATCGATCGCTCATTGGCTCTTTTTCCCGACCGCTGATTGGTGCAAATGGACCTGCCCATCCTTCCCAGTTTAATTTAGAATCCCCTTTTTGTGTTCAAGCTCTGTATATCGATGCCGCAACATTGTTGCCGAACATTGCCGAAAGGGAGACCTTTTGACCTGGATGTGACCTTTGACCTTTTGACCCGACATTCAGCCGCGCACTTCCGGTGATGGCGCGCACTTCCGGATAACCCGCGCGCGCGCGCGCTGCGGTCGGGGCTGGTCTGGGCGGGGCGGGCCGGGCCGGGCCGGGCCGGGCCGGGCCAGGCCGGGGCAAACCCGGACCCTACGTCTAAGGGGAAAATTGGAACTCTTCTGTGTTCGGAGGTAGTTTTAGTGAAGTCTGTGCGCAGAACCCACACCACCAAACCACAACCATGGATCCATAGTGGTTGGTCACAAACTGCCACGCATCCCCCAACATGCCTGCTTTCTATAGTACGAGCAGCCTGCGCATGCGCAGACCATTGAACACGGATGAACCATGAGTCCAGTCGGATGCTCCTCCACGAGAGCTTCAACATAAGACCTCATAGGACTCTATCGGACCCATAGTGAACCATGTCGGCGCCAAAATGTATATTTCCATAGTCTTGGTCTACTGCGCATGCGCAGAATGACAAAATTTTACGTCACATCTATCCAGTCGGATGATCCTTCACGAATGCTTCACATTGATACCTCACTCGATCCCATCAGATCATTAGGGGCCTACCTAGACCCCAAAACGTCTATTTCCATATCCTTTTTTTCCACAATTCCCTGTCTGCGCATGCGCAGAATGTTGGACACGAACGACACACTAGTGCAGGCGGATGCTCCCTCACGAGAGCTTCACACTGATACGTCACACGACACGATAGGATCATTAGGGGCTCATCTAGACCCCAAAAGGTATATTTCCATACCCTTTCCCCACAATTCCATGTCTGCGCATGCGCAGAATGTTGAAAACGAACGACAAACGTGCTCCCTCACGAATGCTTCACATTGATACCTCACTCGATCCAATCGGACCATTAGGGGCTCCCCTAGACCCCAAAACGTCTATTTCCATACCCTTGGTCTACCGCGCATGCGCAGAAATAACCATATTCCAACCCCACACCCAGCACATCGGATGCCCCCTCACATATGCTTCACATTGATACCTCACTCGACTCCATCGGACCAATAGTGACCCACCTAGGCCCCAAAACGTCTATTTCCATACCCTTGGTCTACCGCGCATGCGCAAAATGACGATATTTGAACCCCATACCCACCCCATCAGACGCCCCTTCACGAATGCTTCACATTGATACCTCATGCGACCCAATCGGTACACTAGGGACCCCTCTCGAGGTGACCGAAGAGACACGGAGGTGAACGACATTGTGGGAAAACCCCACAGACAGGTCAGTACATGGCCTATCATGCTTCCACGGACCTCACCGAAAAGACACGGACGTACCCATCGGACCTCACCGAAAAAACACGAAGGTGAACGACATTGTAGGGAAAAACCTCACAGACAGGTCAGTACATGTCCGATCATGTTCCCAGGTCACGCCCCATTCACCCAGACCGAAAGTGACGTCATACGGGACTGGTGGCGCCCCCTGGTGGAAAAAAGGAACCAAAAGTTACCTCCCTGGAAAATGTGAGTTTAAATTACAACACATATAAGGGAAGTGGGAAGAGAATAGTCTTCTGGTAAACCTATTCTAAAGCACATACCGAGAATCTAACGATTCGTGATATGTGTTGTATCTCAGGTACGCTTTTATTGTACCTGTTCATGTGGCAACATGGATGATATGACCACACGGCCCCTAGCACCGGCATAAGCGGTATTAGATACAAATCTAGAGAGCTATGATGGTAACGCTATGACAACTCGTATACTGGTAATTGGTGAGCTGTTTCGGTGTGACAACTCGTACATTGGAGATTGGTGAGCTGTATCGTCGTCAGATGTAATCCCACAAATGCCAACATATATCAAAGACCAAAAGGTCTGTACAGGGGGCGGGTCTCGGGCTTAGATACTACTACTGATGCGGCATGTACAACCTCTCCAACCATACCTGAACTGTTGTACCGACAAGGTGGAGATGCGGCGACAGATTTTTGGACGACTGTGTCCATGGAGAACATGAACAATACTTGTAAGGTGAGGCAAACATTGTTTACACGCCCATATTCTAACACATTTGTATACTGACCATAAGATGGTAAGCATATCTGCTTGACTCACAGGACTCCCAACACTCTCCGTCACAGTGCATTTACTGACATCATTTTTCTATTGTCAGTGTTCATGTAATGAGGCGGGTGCGTCTGTGTGTCCTGAATCCCATTGTGGTCAATCATTTACCTTTGTGGCACGTGATTAATATTTCTTATATTCCTTGTAGGACACGCCTGTGTGTCACGCTATGCTTTTTGTCGGGTTTACCAAGGGTAAACCCTACATTAGTATCACTTTTCAGTTTTTCTTTTTTCTTCTGCACACGTGTAGTTTTGATCTCCTGCCCGGAGACTGTTCTCATTTGATGCCCCTTACAGCATTCACAACAGGCCTCGCACAAGCCATGCAATTCCAGGCGCTAAGAGTAATGGAATTTCGTTGAAAGGACATGGAAAGTCAGAGGAAATATATGTACAGAGTCCGGGAAAATGAGTGGAAAAAGCTAAGTTATTCTATGAAGTTCAGCGAAATTTATTGCGGAATAAAAATCCAAACAGCCGTGAAACGTGTTTGCTGGTGACCCTTCGCCAGATTGGAACGAGGTCAGACAGCTCATTTACATATTTTGTGTAGTCCATTGGTTGAACTAAACTCGTGACTGTTTCCCGCTGAATTAATATTCATATTCTGTGACGTGTATTGGTCGAGGTCATAATGTCGACAGCTGATTGGCTCACGCTCTTGACATCTGTACTAATTTACGTATCAGAACAGTCGCCATTTGAACTGGTCAAATTGCAGTCGCCATTGTTCGTTGGTTTGGAATTTAGCTTTGGTCTAATTTTGCCGATGCCGGGAAAATGCAAATTTAGTGAACATTGGCTGAGACTGGATGATTATAACTGTGGTTGTCCCGTCACGGTGAGAGGACAGCAACGTACACGGTGTGTCACACAAATGTGGATCTGTCCAATATCGGCGATGGTCCTTTACGGAGCCATACAAAAAATACAGGATACACAAACTTTACACACATATTCTTGAGGTTGTTCTATAACTATATGGCACCTTATGAATTATTATTACGAATATGAATTTTAATATTTTTGAACATTTTTCAATCTTTGGTAAGCTACCTTACAACAAAAGTTATGATTCATATATAATGCAAGATCACAAAGATGATCTTCACTTTAGATAGGGAATCGTCCTCAATGCGTTTTTGATACACACAGCTGGTGGGGCTAATTTTTGTCTAAAAAGCACCAAATTGACCATTTGAATAGATAAAGATAAAGAATAATCAAGACCTACAGACAACCAGACTTACAGTGGTTCAAACCCGCCGTATTTTGCACTTTTCGGTGCATTTACAGTCGACATTTTCTCTCCAAAATTCTCGTTGCAAAATTATGACACCTTTAACCAAAATCATATTTAGACTTATTTGTTGGTCAAAATAGCTAAAATTGGTTTTGGTTAAAGGTGTCCTATTTTTGTAACAAGAGAAAATCCGCACCGAAAAGTGCCTAAAAATACGAAAATAAGCCAACTTACCAACTTTAGTGAGCCATAAATCCGTGTTCGTGCATCTGCAGTCCTTCATTATTTCGGGTCTTATATAATTCAGCATGAAGGCTGTACAAAATGGTCCATTTCATATCCCTTTGATAAAAGTGAAAGTTTGGCCCTTCAAACCGAACAGCTTGAGGACGATTCCCTATGTCAAGCGAACACCACCATTCTACCAAATATGGGACTAATAAACTCCTCTGATGCAAGTAAACCCGACATCAGTACTTTAAGTACTTTGATTTTTATTATTATGAATTTCTGTTGTAAGAAAACGAATGTTCATTGGTCGTCAGAGTTGGTTAGGTGATACAAACAATCGCCAGCGCAATAACGCTAAGCGGTGTGTAACCTGAAATCATTCAGTCACTATTATTATTATTCGTTTATCCACCGTTATTCTGTCCGCGTTATCTCCAGAACGACTTGACACACACACTTGAAAGTTCGTCAGTTAATAGTAGACCTACTAGAAAAGTACATATTACAAGTGGGCTCTGATTGGTCAAACTGTATGGCGAGCATGTTGGAAAAAGCTCAAACATTCAAAGCTCTTCTCCGGGGCAAGCACGGAACCGATCGACTTGAAACTTGGCACACATAATCTATGGGTCAGATTCTTCAATTAGTATATAGGGTTTTTTTCAATCTAGCCCCAGAATTCATTTTAGCTGCGAAAACTGACCTCTGGCCTACTGGATTTCTGGGAGCGGAAACGGAAACGTCACACCTGTTTGTTTACTTTCTTATTTGTTTTACTTTTTATGTGTTTTGTACTCTGTCCCAAATGGGATGCTCAGTACAATAAAGAATCTTATCTTATCATGCGCACAATTAATTTTCGGCGGAACCAATCTCGCATTCGTCCATTTCCGTATTGGCGGAAATTAGCACATTTGCTGAGTTCTGGGGATAGATTGCTATTATTCAACTAAACATAGAAATAGTTTTGCATAATTTGAATGACTTATGTTCGTTTGGTTAAAATCAACTTCATTTCACAATAAAATGCGCCCGGATCTCTCGATTATCAAAGGCACTATTTCATAGCCGGCTCACTGCGTGATCGTCATACGCTGCCCACCGGTGGGGATTTGTGCGTTCTATGTGAGAGACTCGTTCCGCCAATACGGAAATAGCCGAACGTGAGATTGTTTTTTTTTAATCCGTGGAACAAGATGGCCGCCATCGACCAATCAAAATGATCGGACTTTCAAGTGACGGATTTGGACGAGGAAAGTTACGAAATATATGCTATATGGTATGGCCATCAAAGAATATGCAAAATTGTGCTTATTGTTCACGTGGTTTGGCCGCCATCTTGTATTTCGTGAAAAACTTTACAAATTCTGCAAGGGCTAATTCTCATGAACCCTCTGCAAGGGCTTATTTTCTTGAACTCTACAGAGGTACAGACTTCTAGGCTGATGCAATATATCGGGAAGGCCATGGTCTGTTGCACTGCAAGTAAATTGGTTGAACTGTTTGAAGGCCATATTGGATTTAACTCAAAATCATTAAAGGAGGGCGCTGTTCTGAATATCAGAATACTAAGAAGAGTTCTGATTAAAATTGTGTTATATCAACCGATCTCAGCAAGACTTACAAGTTGGCATCGTTTGTTCTGCTTCGTGATGTCAGGGGGCGCTGTTCTGAATAGCAGACTGACCATCAGACTTGAAATAATGTGTCATTTAAGACGACATGAAGTTAACATTGTAAATGATGAACTCTGAATTAAGCTCGCCGATTCTGCCTGATGTACTGGGTCTCACATGCAGGACATTGTACACAAGAAAGTAACTCGAACTGTTTTGTGATTGAAGAGGTAATTTAACTGTGTTATGATACCAACCGGTCATGTAATTGTCATGTATGTACATCGTATCACAGGATAGAATTGGTGCAAAATGTCATCAGGTTTCAGGCCTTTAAGTAGAACACGGTCGACACGTTTAAACCCATATACGGTATGGGAGGCAACTCCCGTTTGAACTCGCAACTAGTCATATGCAAATCACTCATCCCATCACTAAAGTGGCCTCTTTATCTGCCATGTATATAAGCGTTTTACAAGCATACTATCATAGAGGAACACGTGTCGTAGGGTTCGCTCATATTACACTAATTTCCTCGTAGATTTGTAATCTTATGTCGTATATATGTGTTATCTCAACATTAGTAAATGTACTGGATATTCTATTGCGTGAGATCCTCTTGAAACTGGTATAGGCTCTAGCTACCTGAACTCTCCATTCCGTAGAAAGCAATGTTCAAGCAACTCTCCATTCCTAAACAAGCGCTGGATGAGCGCAAAGACCTCCGTCGAGGCAACAGGGTCCGTAGCGTAATACATCACTGAATAACATACGGCCGGATGCCAAGCTCAATTTTGCATTTGTTGGACGTTAGCTTCATCAATGGTAATTAATCTGGGATTGAGGGTTCCTCACTAGCATGTCCAGACAGGGACGTGAAAGTCACATTCCCAGCAAATAATTTTTGTTTCATTTGACGTGCTTGAAATATTGGGGTATGGAATAGAGTATATTGATGGAAAACCTGGAAAAGTGCTTGAGACATTAGGCCCCATCCCACCCACACCTCCCCATGAGAGGATCCCCTCACCCAAATCAACACGTTAGCGACAGAAATGAGACCCTGTGTGCCTAGTTGTACCAACTTGCTTGTGATTTTGTGCTATAGGCCCAACAGTAGTATAGTACGCGTAAATTCATGTGTTAGCGCCTCAGTGCGCATGCGCAGAACCTGGTATGACGTCACAATTGGTTGTGTGCGCATGCGCATGTGTGGTGTGTGGGTGGTGGGTACCGATGTGGGTGGTGGGTACGTTGTGGGTGGTGGGTGGTGGGTACCGATGTGGGTGGTGGGTACGTAGTGGGTGGTGGGTGGTGGGTACCGATGTGGGTGGTGGGTACCTCCCCTGTGGGTGGTGGGTGCTGTGTTTAACATGGCGGTGTGTGTGTGGGTGTGGGTGGTGGGTACCGATGTGGGTGGTGGGTACGTTGTGGGTGTGGGTGGTGGGTACCGATGTGGGTGGTGGGTACGTAGTGGGTGGTGGGTGGTGGGTACCGATGTGGGTGGTGGGTACCAATGTGGGTGGTGGGACCTGCGGCGTGTGTGTGTGTGTGTGGGTGGTGGGCCCCAGATGTGGGTGGTGGGACCTGGGTGGTGGGTACCAATGTGGATGGTGGGTCCATGTGGGTGGTGGGACCCAGATGTGGGTGGTGGGTGCTGGGTACAAGATGGCGGATTGTAGAAAAACGTATAAAAGGAGTCCATTTTTAGGGTAGGGGTGTATTCAATCTGACTTACCTGACCTGTCTGCTTGCCTGCCTGCCTGCCTCCCTGCCTGCCTGCCTGCCTGTCTGCCTGCCTGTCTGCCTGCCTGCATTCTGCCTGTATGGAATGCATGTACTGACTTGGTTCTGGGGTTTTTCCATCACGGTTGTGCGCAGGTGTATGACGTCACTTCCGGTCTGCGTGAATCGGGCGTGACCTGGGACTATGGGATGCATGTACTGACTTGGTTCTGGGGTTTTTCCCTCACGGGGAGGTCACGTGATCAGTTCAAGGTCATATCCATTTTTTATCGATATGTCAACCCCACACCCAGTCCATTAGATGCTCCTTCACCTATGCTTCACTTTTATACCTCACTCGACCTGTGGTGTGAGTGAGTGCAAGAATGTATTCATCCGCGGTGATGCAGTCATGTCTGGCGGTGATTCGGTCTCGGGAAAAAGCTTCCTTGCCCAATGCCTACGGACTTTACCGAAGATACACGGACTTTAACGAAAAGACACGGACGTACACGAAAAGACGCGAAGGTGAACGCCATTGTGGGAAACCTCCCACAGACAGGTCAGTACATGCATTTCTATGTTGTTCACGCATAATAAAAGGATTGATCTGTAATCTGTGTTGTTGTTGTTGTTGTTGTTGTTGTTGCTCCCTTTTTTTGGACTAACCCATCAGAATAGTACGTATCACGGACTACACCCGTAGAGCTACATCTGGTCTATAAAACACGTCCCTCTGGATCCCACACCTTCATTTCTACAGAGCCATGGCGGAGATCCAGCCCCATGCGACTCGCATTTTACAGTATGCCACCGTGGTGAATTCATTCACGGGTTACCGAGCAGTGGTCCGGTCCATGTTTGCAGATGGCGACGACAACGAGGGACGACGCCAGATCCTGAACGAGTTCACAGAAGCGGTCCTCCACAGAGTGCACTCGATGGAGAGGCGTGCCATCACTCACCACTACTGGACTATGACAGCCATCCTTGATGCTCGCGCTATGGACCAGGAGCGCTCACGCCGGAACCAGTGCCGGCTGGTTGGCCTCATACTAGTCTGTGCCCTATTGACCCTGGCGCTGTGGTATTGACACTATAAATACGAGGGTCAGACAGAGTGTGTGTCATTCACCGTTCGACATTTACAGCAAGCATGTCATTACGCGCCATCCTGCCTCTTACACCCAGTGTGAGGTTATACATTTATCAAGATAAAGTCATCCTCGTGAAAGACGATCAAGCTATTTACTGGACGCCCGCTGAGAGGCTATCGAATCCGGTGACACTACAGCGTGATGGGTGGACTAAGTTTAAACGGGTGTTGAGCGGTGAGTTGGACGGAGACCTCATCCACCTGGACAACGCCATCTACGTATATTCCGTACCACCCGTCCACATACGTCTGGGTCCCTACCAAGAGCCTACGCGAAGTATCAGCCTAACTTCCTCTGTGTGGTCAGCCTTGGAGAAAATAGTGCCTATTGTGGACCAGTTATTTACACCCGACGACCGATCACCCGACCAATTAGCGTGGGTTCGTGCTATGGAAGACGCGGCGGCTGAACCCCATGAACAACTACATGAACCCGACGACGATGCCATTGATTACCCCGCTAGACTCAGTCAGCCCAATGACATGACCACCTGATCCTTTGATCTCACGGGGTTCTCCCTATAAATACGAGAGACAGTGAAATCTGGTACCATTCACGTACTGACCATGACGGAGCATATAGTACTGGCGTATTTCAGCTTGACCCCCGAGGTTTTCCTGCACGTGTATGCGGATAAGGTCGATATCATGGAGGAGGTGGTGGGAGACACGGACCCTACACAACCGTGCCCGGCTCACATTCGTCTGTCCCGGGGGGCTGGACCAAATTCAAACGGGTGTTGTCTGGTGAACTGGACGGCGACCTCATCCACTTGTGTCACGATGTGTACATCCGACGCGGTCCCTTTCTTTGCTCAATTGGCTCGGCTAGATGGAGGTACAGTGCATTTTACCCTTCACCCTGATCTATGGTCTGCATTGGAAGATGCCGTGGTGGATGTGGATGAAGTGCTTATCAAGCGGTCATCAGACGAGTTGGACTGGTCATTGACCATGGCCACTGTGGAAGTCCACGAAGAAAATCAGAAAGAAACTCCGGCCCAAGATATACCCGTTATAAATAAACGATAGAGCCAGGGTCCATCATCATTTTGTCACCATGAAGCGCTGGGAGAAGGTGTTGGATAACTTATACTACAGTCCCGACAGTCCGGCGGCCTATAGTGCATTGTCGGCTCTCTATCGAGCGGCCAAACCCCAGGGGGTACAACGTGCCCAAGTCCGAGATTGGTTAAGAAGACAAGACACCTATACCTTACATCGATCTGTCCGTCGCCATTTTCTACGCAACCGGGTCATCGTGGGAGGAATAGATGCCCAGTGGCAAGCGGATTTGGTAGATATGAGCGCCTTTGCCAAACACAACGATGAGAATCGGTATATCTTGACGTGCATCGATATCCTATCCAAGTATGCGTGGGTGGTACCCATCCGGACGAAAACGGGGGCAAATCTCATAGCGGCGTTCACAGACATCTTCAAGACCGGGCGCAAACCTTTGTATTTGCAAACCGACGAAGGCACGAATTCCTCAACAGACCGTTCCAAGCCTTTCTCAAGAAACAGAAGGTGTTTTTCTTCCATACGTACAACGAGACCAAGGCTTCCGTGGTGGAGAGGTTCAACAGGACATTCAAAGGCCGCATGTATAAATATTTCACCTATAAGAATACAAGGCGGTACATCGATGTTCTCCCGAAACTGGTGAGGGGTTACAATCGAGCCTATCATCGGAGTATAGAGAGAGCCCCATTACCGTGACCCAACGCAATGAAGCCCAAGTCCGGCGTGTCTTGTACCCCAGGCCATCGCAGCGAACGACGAAGGCGGTGTACAAGGTCGGGGACCCTGTACGGATCAGTAAAGTCAAGGGCAAGTTCGAGAAAAGTTACTTGCCCAACTGGAGCGATGAGCACTTCCTGATTAAACGGCGCCTACCCCGACAGCGGCGAGTCTATGAACTGGAAGATCTCCAAGGGGAAACGTTGCTGGGGACGTTTTACGACACGGAATTACAGCCTGTTGTAAAAACACAGCAAGACTACTACACGGTGGAGCAGATTTTGAAAACGGAACGTCGACGTGGCAAACTGTTTCATTTCGTAAAATGGCAAGGCTGGCCCAGTTCCTTCAATTCCTGGGTCGCGGCCAACCAGGTGAAACGACTATAAAGCCAGACACCACTGCCGTCCTCCTTCATTCCACGTCCGACCACAGTGCTATGGACCAACAGCAGCTGCCTCCGAAGACAGCGTCTCGCAAAACGCGCAAAGCGCAAGTGGTCTTTGGTGTACTAGTGCTAACCCTGCTGAGTGTGTTGTACGGAGGTGCGTTTTACGACGTAGCCTATGTCAGTACGTTACTTAACCAACTGAGAACACCAGCCATCAGTGAAACCGGTCTACAGAGAGCACCAGTCGTATCGAGCCCAGTCACCACCACCACCACCACACCCCGCGTACAAGCCACGTCGAGCTCTACACTTACACCAAGTACACCTACCACGTCTCAAGACCCACCGGATTTCATCCCTCCCAGTGAACCGACCACCCACGTTGTACCCACCCCCAGCACCATCTCTGAACGTGAACAGACAACGACGACCGACGTTGTACCCACCACCACTCCAGTTCACTCGTACGAAATTTACAAGAGCGGGTTACCACGACAGCGGATACACCTCAAACCATGGACCCACGGTGGCAGCATCCCTTCACTTGCGTCATCGCAGGACCGACGGGCTCCGGCAAAACGCACTTCGTCAGGAAGCTCCTTCAACACGCCGACAGCATGATCACCCCACCTATTGCCAGAGTCGTGTGGTGTTACGGAGAATGGCAGGAAGCGTATGCAGCAATGCCCCACATCACGTTCGTGGAAGGCCTACCCAACCTGGCCGATTTGGAACCCGACACCTTGGTGGTTCTGGATGATCTCATGGCGGAGACGGATGCGCGGGTCACCCAACTCTTTACCAAAGGCAGCCATCATCGACGGCTCAGCATCATCTACATTGTGCAGAATCTGTTCAGTAAAAACAAAGAACATCGGAACATCAGCTTAAATGCCCACTACCTGGTGGTCTTCAAAAACCCGAGAGATACCACTCAACTGCTGCACCTGGCGAGACAGATGTATCCCGGCCGCACACCGTTTGCGTTGGAAGCCTTTAAAGATGCCACAACCCCTCAGCACGGGTATATGCTGTTCGACCTCAAGCAAGCCACCCCCGACCACCTTCGACTACGGACCGGCATCTTTCCCGGAGAGACCCACCACGTGTACATGCAAAAATAATGTAAACACACCCACAGTGGCGCCCCCAGCTGGGGTCTGTGTGTTTGATGATGGGGAATAATAAAAAGAATGAATACCACAGCAGGGTTGTGTTCTCTGAAGTGGATAAAAAGGGCAGAGTTGTGGGTTCTAGCATTAGTTGTACAGGATGTCTGCGCGAGTACGGAAGCACGCTCCCACGCTCCGTGTATTGAAGACGGCCCCACCCGAGTTGGTCCGAACCATTGTACGTGGTGCGGACCCTGACCTTGTACGCTGTCTGTGCGAGATCGGGTACAATCTGTTAAAAGGCAACGTACCACTGACTCCGGCTCAGAAGACCAAGTTGGCCAAGCATAAGACAGGTCTCCGAACCCTAGTCCAGAAGCGGGTCCCTCAAACACAAAAGAAAAAGGTGTTACAGAAAGGCGGCTTTCTCGGGGCCATCTTAGCACCGTTGGCCGCTTCCGTGTTGGGTCCAGTATTGGGTGGACTCTTCGGCCGACAATGAACCACACGAAAAAAATGGTCCTCGTCGAACCACGGTTGCTTCAAAACCTCCAATCGCCCTACCCTGTGCCACCTACGGTGAAGACCATAAACACCCTCGATGGAGAGATGCAACAGATCTTACAGAGACCGGGGTTAAGCGACAGTGAGAAAGTACAACGGTACAATGAGACGCTTCAGCGGTACATGACGTTCATGGACCAATACAAAACCCTGTCTACCCCACCACCACCACCACCACCACCACGTGACACACCGCTGACCTCAGCACCGCTCCAACAGCCGCCATTACCAGGGGTAGCCCCCACAGCCCCACAGTGGGTGGAAGACGAAGTGCTGAAGAGTGTACCTGCCTCGTTCAAGAAACAAGCTGGCCTGGTATTACAACGGATGAAACAGAATCCTAACATGACTTGGAATGATAAAGGCGAACTCCTGGTACAGAATCAGGTGGTCCCCGGCACCCACATGACGGATTTAGTGAATGATCTGATGCGTCAACGCAGATCGCACACCGATCCTCGAGGATGGGAGGTCTTCGCTCAAGGCTTGAAAGACATGCATGTACCACAGGAATTGGTGGGGAACCCCCACCGCTGGGCCTTTATGCAGCAAACCCAGCAATCGCCGAGTCGTGCACCACGACTCTCACCACAACCTTCTTGGGAAGCCGACTGGGAACCGGAGTCACCCCCAAAACTCCACCACCATCACAACGGGCACCTTCTTTTCAGACCTTTAAAAAACCACCCTCGATCAGGACACCCCACATCTCCAGAGCCGTGACACGTAGCAAGTCAACGCGACGAACACGACGCCGGAGACAACCGCCCAAGGCCTGGAAGACCTATTAAAACCAACAGCAGCAGCAGGACAGCTCAGTCGCCATGTTTTACCTGACCCTACCCAGTAACAGTTCGCTGGATGTGTTTCCTGACAACACCGTGGCCAAGTACGTCACCCAGTTACCACAACCGTTACATTTACCTGGCCGGTGGGAATGTGCCCTCGTGGATATCCAATACCCTTACTCGTGGTACAACGTGCGAGCCAATGAAGTGTGGTACGAGGTCACCTACGAAGGCAAAAACACCCGACTCACCCTGCCCGAAGGCCAATACGATACCCCCAAAGAGTTCATGGGTGGGCTGTCAAGACTGATGCATGATAAGGCGCTACGGGGGGTGACGGATAGTGCAACACGCCTGATAGCCTTGCGCTTCAAGAAAAACGTGTTCTTCGATGTCAACGTACACAACGACAAGGCACAGCTTACCGTCACCGATACCGTGAATGTGAAACTCAGTCCTACACTACAGCAAATGCTGGGTTTCGATCTACAGACGTTCGCTGGTCCCACCCAACACCATGGCGAGATGCCGATGGATATGAAGTCGGGTATGTACGGACTCTACGTCTACTCGGACGTGGTGGACAACCACACCGTGGGCGATATCAACACACCTCTGTTACGGGTGGTCCCCATTTCACCCATATCATGTACCTGCCCGTACGACACACCGATATCAACACGATCACGGTGGATATAAGAGATGACACGGGACGACCGGTGGCATTCGAACGAGGAAAAGTGGTGCTGACACTTCATTTTCGACAAGCACGTGCTCCCCACTTTGCATAATGAAAGTACCTTACGAGTGCGATGCACGCAGCTATGCCGACTATTATGCCCAACAGGCCGGGGGTGGCTTTCCGGTCTTTAGCGGTGCACGCATGCAACGAGGACATGGACTGGGGAACATACTCGGCAGCATTGTGAAAACGTTCCTGCCCTTGGTGACGCGGGGTGTGAAAGCAATCGGCAAACAAGCGGTACGCAGTGGACTGCAAGTGGCCGGTGATGTCTTGGGGGGTACGGCACCCAAAGAATCCTTGAAACGGCGGGCCAAAGAAGCGGGAGGCGTCTTGGCGGCCAAAGCACAACGCACCGTTGGGAATAAAAGAGCTGCCCCACCGAGACCACGCACCAGTCGACGACCGACCCAGCGACGACGCACATCCAAGAAGACCCGGGATATCTTTTCCTAAAACATGTCCTTAATCCACGCCGAGTCCTGCCCCTCCACCAACAGTGAATTTGATTTGTGGACCGTGCCGCCCACACTAACCAGTGTCGAACAAGGATTATGGGTGGAGCATCTCCCGCTCTCCAGCATCAACGAAACCGGGCCCATCGAGTTCACCATCAGTAATGCGGATACGGCCTATGTGGATTTAGCTCATACCTACTTGTATGTGAAAGCCAAGGTGGTCAATGGAGCTGGCACCAGAATCGCTGACCAAGCAACGGTGGGCCCGACGAATCTCTGGCTGCACTCGATGTTTCAGCAGGTGGATATTTTTCTCAGTGACAAACTCATCAGTGACTCCACCAACACGTACCCCTATCGAGCCTACATCGAGACACTGTTGTCGTATGGCCGAGAGGCTAAAAAATCTCAGCCGACAACCGCTTTATTCTACAGGGACACGGCCGAGCACATGGACACGGCGGACAATGGGGGATATAACAAACGGAAGGCTTTCACTGCGAACAGTGCCTCGGTGGATATGATGGGTCGACTGCATGCAGACATGTTCATGCAAGACCGGTATCTCTTGAACAAGATCCCCATCAAAATCCGACTGATACGGGCGCCTCCGACCTTCGCCTTGATGGCCACTAACGTAGAGGGGCATGTAGCGGACTATAAGATTGTCATCCAAGACGCAGTCCTGTATGTCCGAAAAGTGAAACCGAATCCAGCCGTTCAATTGGGACACATGAAAGCCTTGAAAACAAAACCAGCCCAGTACCCTATCCGACGTGTACAAACCAGTGTTCTCTGTGCCTGCTGGAAATAT
>JAVTVY010020406.1:0-78964 GCA_036873755.1 Hanleya hanleyi
TGAAATTGGGGACATTTTGGTGGTTTTTGTGGTTTCCATTGCACATAACGAAAAATATCCACATTACGACGTGAATGCTCTAAAACCCGAATCGTTGCAGCTGGAGACTTCAAATTTGGTATACAGCATTGTTGCATGATAAAGCACAAGCCTATTGAAATTGGGGACATTTGGTGGTTTTTGTGGTTTCCATGGCAACATAACGAAAAATATCCACATTACGTCGGTAACGACGTGAAAGCTCTAAAAGCCGAACCGTTGCAGCTGAAGACTTCAAATTTGGTATACAGCATTGTTGCATGGTAAAAGCACAAGCCTATTGAAATTGGGGACATTTTCTTGATTTTTGTGGTTTCGATGGCAACATACCAAAAAATATCCACTTGATGACGTGAACGTTCTAAAAGCCGAAACGTTGCAGCTAGACGTCAAATTTGGTATACAGCAATGTTGGGTGGTAAAGCACAAATTGGGTGTTTTTGCTGTTTACATGGTAACATAATGGAAAATATCCGCAGAATGACGTTAATGCTTTAGAAACCAAACCATTGCAGCTACACACTTCAAATTTGGTAGCATATTGTGTGGTAAATCGCAAGCCTATTGAAATTGGGTACATTTGTGACGATTTTTGGGTCTGTGTAAAAGGGTGCCCGGACAAAAGCCCCACGAACAATTCAGTCTTACAAGAAGATGGTTTGATCTGAACACCAATGTTTGACTAACATCCTCCCCCCTCTCCCACCACCCCCTAATTTCACAAGATTTAGAAAGGTTTGCAACAATTCCATCATCTGTATAATACACCTGGGCCTATCGTACTATGCCTATAACATTTTACATTAACCAACAATACATTTCCTTACAGATAATTGAGAGCCACTTTAATGCTCCTCTTATCTGAGCAGGTGGTTGGTGAGTGCCCGCTCCTGTTATATCTAGTTGTCTCTAGCCAACTTTCCATACAAATAAACATGAATGTTTTTCCCCCAACTGCTTCTGTTTACCCTTATTGAATGCCCTTCATCTGTCTATACCGGAGATTTGTATTGCTCATGTGAAAGGGACAGCAAGTTCACACTAGGCCGATGGGATCAAGTGTGGCCGTGGCCTCTAGTTAATCTAGTTCTAAAAATACACTGATGATACAATGCATGATAGCTGGGTGTAGACAATAAATGATAACAGAGAGGTTTTGGACTATATATACGTATACTGGATATATGTATACTGGACTCCCAAAATGCATAAATCACCATACAAAGCTAGATTCATAGCTGGTTCTAGAAGCTGCACCACCAAGCTTCTTTCAACCCTGTGGACGAGGGTCCTTCAGGAGGTAAAAGCATTTTGGAAAAAGTATTGCACCACTATATCTAAAAACTCTGGCGTTAAATGTATGTGGATATTGAAAAACTCAAAATGTCTTACGGAAGAACTTGATGCTAAAGGTCACATACCGTATAGACATGTATCCACATGGGATTTCTCGACTCTATACCACAATCCCTCATCAGGACCTTATTGGCCGTCTACGGTCATTAATAGTATCTGTGTTCAAGAAAACTGATCGTAGATATATTAATGTCGGAAGCCATAAAGCATTCTTTAGCTCTACTACATTTAAGAGATATCGTTCATGGGATGTTTCTTTGTTTATAGAGTTGCTTGAATTTCTCATTAAAAATATCTATGTGAAATTTGGCAACACAATATATCAACAGCATATAGGTATTCCAACGGGTACTAATTGTGCACCCCTATTGGCTGACCTATATCTGTTCTCTTATGAATATGACTGTATGCAGGCGATTTCAAAAACTGATCCATTCAAAGCCCGTTCCTTCTCATTCACCAAACGCTATATAGACGATCTTCTCGCTGTGGATAATCGCTATATAAATGACGCAGTGAAGGATATATATCCACCTTCACTGGGTTTAAAGGAAACTACAGATAACCCTAGAGGCACATCCTATTTAGACCTATATCTATAAAAATGAAGCGGGCCTTCTCTCTCCTCGACTGTATGACAAAAGAGATGATTACAATTTCAACATCGTAAACTATCCCTTCTGGATAGTAATATTCCAGTGGGACCTGCATATAGCGTATACATATCACGCCTAGTAGCATTAAATGCGACGATTTTAATCAACGTCACAAAACACTGCTGAAACTTATAAAACAGGGCTACACCACCAAGCGCCTCCACTCAAAGTTTCTCAAATTTGGCGATACATATCGCATGCTGATAGCAAAATACGAGCGTAGCGTGCAAGATCTATGGCAGATGAAAAGGACAGCATTTAACACAAAAGACTAGTCTGTAAGGCCCGATGTCGACCCAGCATCAACTTCCCACAAATGCCAACATATATCAAAGACCAAAAGGTCTGTACAGGAGATAACTTGCCCTATTTCTTTTAATTTTTCAAACCGCATTTTTAGATTTACAAGCAAAGAAAAATCCATCTTTATATCAACTGAGGTTAAATACTGTGGCATGGATATGTTATTTATCCCAAGAACTGAAAAGATAGGTAGTGAAATTTGTAGAATGTTAACAGAATTTCTCCCCACAGTTGCCTAAAGTTAAGTTTTGCCGTCTGAATAATTAGAAGAAATAGGGTAATTAACATCTAAGAATTGTTGGCAGTAGGAAATTTGAACAAATGGAGCATGACATTACTTCCTAAACCACTACTAGTGGACATTCGGTTTGGCGAGACTGATCTTGTGGATGTTGTAGGGGATCCAAAAGTAGGCGATGACTGATTGGCTGATACAATCGATGTAATATCCTATTTACTTGGGATTTCGACCGAATGTACTTTCAAATCGACTTTTACATGGTACTCATTTCCCACAATCATACCAAGGTCTCTTGCATGTAGACCATCTTACAAATGGATATCTGCACTTGATAAGGGAAGAAGTGTGACCAAACATTGGCATTCTCCATTATCATGGAATTAGACGCGAAAATTCCTGAAGAATGGGGTGTCGGGTTCAGAAGACCAATGGAAAAGCCATGTGTGTGAACTAACGAGCAATAAACCGCACCATGATAATGGATGCTAACCCATAACCCTGTATTTACGATTCCTTGGCCTCGCTGACGTGGGCTGTTCACACTGGTATTAAAGTGTGGAGTTCTCTGTGGAAACAAGTCTATAAAAGCATCCAGTACCCGGGAGAGGAAGAACCGATTCTATGTGCTGCCTTTCGGTTTATGTAACACCCTCGGGATGTTTCATAAACTGACGGCGACTGTGCTTAGCGAAATCCATTGGCATGATCTGTCTATTAAGATGACCTAATTATCTTGTCTGATGTGTAAAGAAATGTTCACCAGTCTGGAGGTGTGCCGGTACCAGATGCTGAAAACCTCTCAAGCGCATGCTGAGTACCCACCAGGGTGCATACCTGAGGCATGTGCTCTCACTTGAAGGCCAAACCACAGTAGATCCCGTTTGTTCAGCTTGGCCAGTATCGGTATCCGCGACCGACCTACTGCTCAGTCTCTCTTGTTGAAGACGATTTCGCCATCATGGCCACCTCATTACGTTGACTGCCATACAAACATGATTCTTCAACCCATCTGGCAGCAAATACCCCTCAGAGAAATTAAATTAAACAATACAACAAAGATCTTCAAAAGTACTAAAATTAGGGAAAGCTTTGTAGACCATGAGCTAATTTTGTGAGCTAAATTGTTTGCGAGGAACTAAATTATACCAAAACTATTTTAGGAATATTCTCTCTCGAAATGCAAGTGTTTCCAAGTTTTCTCTTGTTCACTAATCAGGAAATTAATGAAATAAAGAGGAGATAACTCCCTGCAATGACATTAGGTCTTCCAGCCTGCGCTCAGTGTGGGTGTCTATGAAACATGTACCCTATTTCGAAATGAGATATCTTGATCGCAATTTAACAGGAAGTGGAACGCCCTGTTGTCGGGAACAATTGGATAAAATGGAATTGAGACTACAATTGCCAACTACAAACCTGAATAATTTTTATACGCCAGCCAAATGGCGGACGTATTATGTGATGGCGGTTTCCGCCCGTCTGTCCGTCCGTCGTGTCTGGCCTATATCTGGAACAGTTTTCTATCTACAGTTCTAATTTTTGGTGAGTGGATACCTTACGGGAAGACGATGTGTCGCGTATCAAAATGAAGGTCGAGGTCAGAGGTCAAAGGTCACTTGCCTAAAAAACATGAAATCGCTGAAGTGTTCGTGTCCGGTCTATATCTGAACGTTTTCTATCCACAGTAGCAATTTTTTGTGAGTGGATATGTTAGGAAAAGACAATGTGTCGCGTACAAAAATTGAGGTCGAGATCAGAGGTCAAAGGTCACTGTTGCCTAAAATCAGGAAATCATTGACAGTTTTCTATCTACAGTTCTAATTTTTGGTGAGTGGATGCCCTAGGGGGGAACGATGTGTTACATACCA
Source organism: Hanleya hanleyi (assembly GCA_036873755.1). Taxonomy (NCBI): domain Eukaryota; kingdom Metazoa; phylum Mollusca; class Polyplacophora; order Lepidopleurida; family Hanleyidae; genus Hanleya; species Hanleya hanleyi. The sequence goes on from JAVTVY010020406.1 coordinate 4,464, forward strand.
AATGTAAGTCGAGGTCAGAGGTCAAAGGTCAGTATGACTGAAAAATCAGAAATCATTAAAAAATTCTCATTTTTTTAGAGGGAAACGAAGTGTCGCATACTAAAAAGTAGGTCAAGGTCGAAGGTCAAAGGTCACTGTGACCCCAAAATCAGGAAATTATTAAAAATAACATTTTTTTTGTCAGTAGATACATTAGGGGGACACGATGTGTCACCTACCAAAATGTAGGTCAAGGTCACTGTGACCTTAAAATCGTGAAATTGTTAAAAATCATGATTTTTGAGTCCATCGAGAAATCACGGGGAGCCGTTTCGTCATGTACCAAAATTTAGATCCAGGTCCATATTCAAGGTCACTGTGACTCCGGAATCAAGGTCAGAGGTCAGTGTGACCTGAAAATCAGGAAATCATTAAAACTTTTTTGTGAGTGGATTCAGTAGGGGGAAATGAAGTGTCGCATACCAAACATTAGGTCAAGGACAAAGGTCACTGTGACCCCAAAATCAGGAAGTTATTGAAAATAACGTTTTTTGTGTGTCAGTAAATACATTAAGTGGACATGTGTCACATACCAAAATGTAGGTCAAGGTCAAAGGTCAAGGTCACTGTGACCCCAAAAGTCCATTGAGAAATTATGACGAGACGGTTTGTCATGTACCAGAATTTAGTCCAATGGTCAAGGTCACTAACTTCAGAATCAAGAAATCTTTGAAAATTACTTTTTTGTGTGTCAGTGGATAGGGGGACATGATGTGTCACATACCAAAATATAGGACAAGGCCAGACGTCAAGGTCACTGTGACCCCAAAAATCATGAAATTCATAAAAATCATGATTTTTTTCGTGTCCATTGATACATTGAGGGAAGGCGATATGTCTTGTACCAAAATTTAGGTCAAGGTCACTGTGACCCCAAAATCAGGAAATCGTTCAAAATAACTTGTTTTCTTCCAGTAGATGCATTAGAGGGACATGATGTATTACATACCAAAATCATGGTCAGAGGTCAAGGTCCCTGTGACCCCAAAATCAAGAAATCATTAAAAGTCACATTTTCATATGCCTGTGGAAGACGAGGTCGTGTATTGCAATGTTGAGTTCTGTCCATTCATCCATTAACATTTGTTGTTCATGCGATATCTCTAGTTTCAAGGTATGGATTGGTACCAAACTTTGAGTATACCTTACTCGCATGGCAAAGAGGAGCCATACATTTTGAGATCAATTTGTCAACGGTCAAGATCAGTCCTCCCCCCCCCCCCACGCCCACCCAACTGAATCAAGTTTAGCTGACTATATGTGTCAGGTTGAAATATTCAGAGTTCTCTCCCCTACATGTATATGTCATTTGTTCTGTGGAGTTGTCTCCAATGTTTGAAACCGCTACATTTAGTTAAACTGTTGGGAAATATAAACCATACATTTACTAATTTAACGGGGAGAGGGGTCCTTTATGAATTTCGTACCTGTTTATTAACTCAAGAACAAGACCAAGGGTTTACTTCATTACTTTCTTCTTCCTTCATGAAAAATTCGCTCGCCTGGAAGGAATCCATTTGCAGGAAAACTACTATTTTCTTGTGTTTGACTATTGTCGATTTCAGTTTGGGATATGTGAGCTCTCGGCCCTTGCTTCAAGGTCAACTAGTTACCAAGAGTTAAGCTCATTTTAGTTTATCATTCAATATAAGATGTGATATATGTTAATTTCTCAGAAGTTCAAAATTGTAGACCTTTCTCTGGATTGCTAGCTACCAATTGGAATCAAGGCTATCAAACAACCGTGAAAGTTGGACCAATGTAATTCCAGATATACGGGCGTATAGTGAAGCCCCTTGGGCTCTTGTTTTATCTTAGTAACTAAATTGCGCTGCCTCCTATACGCCTCCCAATTTCCGGATGATCTTTCGTTTGTGTACTTATTAAATAGCATGCGTTTGCTGTAAAGAGCCTTCCGTAGTTTGGCGTTGAAAAAAGGGGACTTGTGAGGTTTGGGCATTTTAGTTTTAACAGGTGCATGTTGGTCGATGACATCACTGAGCATCATCTCGTGTGCCCAGTAGATATCATCCATATCATCAAATACATACGCAGAGTGAAAGGGAATGTTTTCAACGTCCTTACTAAATGTTGATTCATCAAATTTTTTAAAACTTCGAAACTTGACTCTCTGTTTCTTAACGACTGAGACATGACCTTTAATGACAGTGCAGACCATGTTGTGCCAGTCACTCAGACTACAATTGTAATTTATAGTATTAAAACAAAGAGTTGGTCTGTTAGTCAGAACAACATCAATAAGTGAGGGTATACAGTCTTTCATGAAACAGGTCGCAGAAGTTATCAAGTTTGTTAGGTCAAACAAGTCAAACCCATCCTTTAAAACAGTACAAGTTATATCTGCAGATCCGTGTTAGGTACAGCTGCTAAACTTTGGAAAATTTTGGAAACTTATTTATCTAGCTGTATTCTAGAAGCGTACAAACAAATCATCGTCTCGGCCCTTATTTAGATTTGCTCCCTTTCGGGTGTAATATTCTTGGATATGCTTAAATGTGACTAGTTATATCTGAAGAACTGTGCTCAATACATCTAACACAGTTTGGAAACTTATTTATCTGCTTGCATTCTACAAGCCTACAAAAAATTATTCGTCTCGGCCCTTATTTTACAGAGTTATGGACGGTTTGTGTGTATTAATCTAGATATGATTTTGTGATATATATTCCTGAAAGTATCTGTTATATCTGCAAAATGAATGATAGTATCTGAAAAGGATAATTCTGGATGATTAGTATAGCCATATTATGTTGCACATTTTCGGCATATTTCTCAATTGCTTGAGGGAAGCCGAGGGGTTTTGTGCGTCTCACCCTCATGTCTATAACACACCTGTGCTGTGTCTTAAGATGACACACCTGTCATGCTCTGTTAAAGAATATATACATATAAATGATTTGGGTTGAAGATTTTACGACAATTGGTGGCCGAAAGCGGACCCATGGTCTATCCCTTGCCAAATGAAAGAATTCCTGGGGTGCACCCCTACATGTATACTTGTGCCTTCCGAACTTTTTTTCACCAACATTCATATAGCTAGTGATCATCTAGCATGCCTTTATAAAACTCGAAATAATTTTGCTCAAAAATTTAGACTGCAGGCTTTCTTCACTATTTAGAGCATTTCCACAAAGTGGATGCTCTTATGTTTTCATGAGAAACGGCTCCGCCGTATCCGCCGCCGCCGCGACTTTAAACGAGAATATCTCTGAAACCGTTAAATATTTTCGGGTCAGACTTTGTGTGCTATCTCCTTAGGCCTGGGGAATTTGTCTGGTTGTGTTTCGATACTCGCTGCTCATCACTATGTGGCGTTGTAGTCAGAGCATAGGTAAACCTTTATCTGAAGATTTCGTCTGAACGGCTTTTCTGATTTCTTTGAAATTTTATTACAATGGTCTTGAAGGATGGTCAATGTGCTGAAAAGCTTTTGGTGTAGCTGGCATAGGTATAAAGGCAAGGTTTTTTTGCGTCGCAAAAAAAAAAGTTTTCGTGAAATGAAAATTTGCCAATTCGTTTGGAGAAATATTCAAAAACTGTTCTATTCTAGGTTGCCAAGCATAAATATAGGATTGCCGACATGATAATTCCCTTTCGGTGCGAACCAAATTGCCATTTAAATGAAAAATCTCATTTATCTGACTCAACGACAAAACCTCCATAACCATTATCATGATTAAAGTTTTTTGCATTGAACTCTTATGTGCCATCTTCCTAGGGCTTTAGATCTCACCCGCTTGTTTTTCGTGACATTTGATCGTCACTAGGTGGCGCTATAGACATGAATGCAGGTAAACATGTGTAACATCATGTATTCTGAACAACGTGTTTGATTTTCATGTAATTTGGGTATAATGATCTTGCAAGATAGGCAAAGAACTGACAAGATTTTGGTGGTGTGGGCGAATCATGGAGAGTCATTTTTGCATCTCAAAATAAGATTTTGTTTTCACAAAAACGGAAATTTGCTTCTTAATCAGGGAAAAGTAATTCTATTTTGCTGAACATGATCGTAGCATTCCCAGTGTTATAAATTTACATCTCTTGTGAGCCAAGTGGCCATTTTTTGTAAATATATGAAATTCTCATGACTGGAGTCCAATATCTACATTCCCCAGGCCACATCTGATGATTTTGCTTCATCATGTAGGTTTGTGATATTGTTCATCATTGGATGGCACTATAGACAGTAAATGTTTTTAGCACAATTTATTAGCATTTCATCTGTTTGTGAAGTTTATTATTGTCAGACAAAGGACTGAAAGTTTTTTTTTTATTGAAATTGAAGGACCACCTCTCATACGGATTTTGCAGCCCGTCAACATAATGCTTGATTTATATCTCATTATACATTCTTTTTTTACAATTACTAATTTGTTTAACAGTATGGTTTTAAAATGGATCGAAAGGACATTGGTGCTGTTAGCGCTGGCATAATCATGTGACATAGGGTAAAGTCAGCTAAATATATCTCAGTCTTGGCTGCATCAACCCCTGCTTACACACATAACTAAAATGCAGTCAGAGGAAATATGCTGCCATCAGTGGATGATCAGTATGGAGAATTTAAGGATTCAAGTGAGCTTGAAGTCAGGCCATTTTGGTCAAATAGAAATACTGTAACACTGATATTCTGCTTTACCTTTCAGGCCTCATATTGAGACCTGTATGTTGACCATTCTGGTAATAAAACATGTAATGGTTGACTTATTGCATAAAGCACTTTACATAAGTGGACTAGTACACCCATTGTGTCAACAAAGTAAACACTTCATTTCCATAATTAGTGCTATTTCTCTCTCCATTACTGATATAATAATTGATCCTGTTTCCAAGTCCATTTCTTTAGTCTCCAGTGGCTGTGAAGGCTTGAGCTACCAGATGTCTGGGGATGCATTCTGGCCAGTTTTCAATGAACAAAATCACAAATTATCACTCAGTTAATGCTCATTTTTTTTGGTTTATGTGGAAGTCCCCAGAATTTATTTGAAACTCGAGATGTGAAATTGCACATACTGTTGCATCTTGACAGCATAGTTACAAATGTTGATAATTATTTCTTGAACTGAAAAAGTAGGAAAATTTTTGAAGTGAAACTAATACATACCTGCTATATGGCATTCCCACCTGGGAAATTTTTACATGTATATCTAATTGAAGTAATCCATTGGAACCACTGATGATTTTCCAATAATAGAGAAGAACAGCAACTCCAAGTAGGGATGACCATTTCATTCTGTATATTTCACTGATAGTTATAGCATTTTCAGCAGTGAACAAAGTTACAAACAGCTCCATACGCACAGTATATACAAGGCATAATGTGATCTTAGCCAATACACATTCATGAATATGTGAGCCAGTAAATTATGTCAGGCAGGTTGGACGGATATTATTATGCTGTCATTTTCAGAAATTTGTTAAATGTTAAGCGATGACCTGACAGCGATCTACAAATGATGTGATTCAGGTAATACAATACACACTCTAATTGATGAAAACAATACATAATCTTCTTATCTGGCAAGAACTAAGTAAACTGTACACAAATGAATAAAGTATGGTGATATAGTGAGTATGTACCTACATTGAATATTTCTACATGTCATGAAGTTTGGATAAGGACTGTCATTTTAAGGTAATATAGGTATAATTTTCCTGGCAATCCGCATCAGAATTGATGGAATCCTACAAATGTTGTAACTCACATGTTTCATAATTGTATATTCCCATGCGAGTTACAATAATTGTGGAGTGTGTATTGTAACACCTGAATCACACCATTTGTAGATCGCTGACAGGTCATCGCTCAACATTTAACAATTTCTGAAAATGACGGCATTTTAATATCCGTCCAACTTGACTGACATACTTTACTGGCTTACCTATACATAAATGCGTATTGGCTAAGGTCACATTATGCTTTGTATATATACTGTGCATATGAAGCTGTTTGTAACTTTGTTCAATGCTTAAAGTAATCGTAAACCCTCAAGTAAAGTTTCCATCAAACGAAAGACCATTGCGAACAATGTCGTTAAATATTTATTGTAATTTTTTTACGATTTTTTTACACAGAGTAAACTGCAATTAAAGCATGGCATTTTATGCAGGGCTTCGTGTTTAGCGTGAGTGATAGCTCACTTGCACGCAAACACTCGCGTAAATTCCTGTCACGAGAGTGATTTTTAGCTCACGTAAACGTCACATTTTATATTGTATTATATTGCAATCATCCGCCTGACTTTTAAATAGCCTCTCCTAAATATTTTGACGCGAGCAATTTTTAGCTCACGCACTAATTCTAAACACGAAGCCCTGCTATGGTGGTCTGTTGGAATCATATTTAGGTCCAGTGACGTCAAACTGCCTTAATACATATATTTCAAACTTTGTATGTACTTTCCAATGCTTGATTCAAGCTTAAGGTATGTATACTTTTGAATTTCAACACAGACTCACTGTTCCAATGTGCATGTTCCAAAATCTGAGAAATTAAATGCAAGATTCAAATTGACTTGACACTCATGAGTCACCATCTCCAAGATTTTGGTGAAACATGCACATTGGAACAGTGAGTCTGTGTTGAAACTCAAAGTATTCATACCTTAAGCTTAAATCAAGCATTGGAAAGTGCATACAAAGTTTGAAATATATGTATTAAGGCAGTGTGACGTCACTGGACCTAAATATGATTTCAACAGACCACCATGGAATACCATGCTTTAGTTGCAGTTTTCTCTGTGTAAAAAAATCGTAAAAAAAATTACAATAAATATTTTCCGACACTGTTTGCAATGGTCTTTCATTTGATGGAAAATTCACTTGAGGGTTTACGATCACTTTAAGATGCTGGAACTAATAGCGAAATATACAGAATAAAATTGTGATCCCGGCTACTCGGAGTTGCTTTTCTTCTCTATAATAGAAGTGATATGGTGTGTTTTGGTGCATTTTGACAGAAATACTAAGACTTTGAAGATGATATGTAACGATGCCCCAAAATGAACTGAATTTTCCGCGTTATCTGTTTTTCTGTCTGTCTGTCTGTCTCTCTGTCTGCCCATCTTTCTTGTCTTACCACATATGCAGCTGGTGATGGATCAGAAGCCTAATTAATGAAATTGACTAACCTTCACCTGTTTTATCGAGGTCAAATTTATTATTAGATAGGAGTGAAGATGGGCTCTCCAAATTCATCATACTTGTGCAATTGGTGACTGACTACAAGCCTATCCCAGTTGACTGAACCTATTTTCTCAAGGTTATATACTTTATATTCTGAAGTAACACGAAATATAGCTAGGCATTCTAAATTGATACCACATATGCAACTGATGATGGACCTGAACTCAATGAATAGGACTGACATTGACCTATTTTCTCAAGGTCAAAAACTGTATGTTAAGTCACATGTTAACTGCCAACATACACTCCAAATCTATTTGTTGTGGCTGTGGTTGTCTTTCAGAACAATCTAGCGAAATTTGCATACATGTGTTCCAACAGCCCCAACAGCCCCGCCCCCTGTACAGACCTTTTGGTCTTTGATATATGTTGGCATATGTGGGAAGTTGATGCTGGGTCGACATCGGGCCTTACAGACTAGTCTTTTGTGTTAAATGTCATCATTTTCATCTGATAATGATACGGCTCACCAATCCCCAGTGTACGAGTTGTCACAGCGAAACAGCTCACCAATTACCAATATATGAGTTGTCAGAGCATTTCCATCATAGCTCTCTAGATTTGTATCTAATACCGCTTATGCCGGTGCTAGGGGCCGTGTGGTCATATCATCCAAGTTGCCACATGAACAGGTACAATAAAAGCGTACCTGAGATACAACACGTATCACGAATCGTTAGATTCTTGGTATGTGCTTTAGAATAGGTTAACCGGTAGACTATACGGAGTCATGTGGCTCTGCCAGTATGTCGGCACCTCTTCCCACTACCCTTATATGTGTTGTAATTCAACAGTAACTTAATTCTTTTTCGCATTGGCCTGGCCTTTCGGGGTCACATTGCATACTATCAAGTAGTCCATCGGCACGTGATCTTCATAGACAAGAAAATAGTCCCTTGCCTATATAAGGCCTGTTTGCCTCTAACACACCATCTTTTTTATCAAGAAGTCGTGGTAAGAGCACGTGAATTTTGTGAATATTTTGTGAAGCATGCCTCGCAAGGATGTTTGTGGGGCTTTGCATAAAGAAAACGAGTCATGTGCTCGTAGTTGTACGGAGTTCGCGGAGCTTTTTTCTGACAATTCGGAAAGCGAATTCCTCCATTTTGACGGATACGATAAAAACGGTGTCCGAATTATGTCGATGCCGGAGAAAAAACAGCTTCCCACTAACAGTGAGGAAAAGGTTGCTAGTGCCCACGGCACTGAAGAAAGTGAATGTGAAATTTCACAACCCGTCAAAACTGTTAAAAACAAGAAAAAGACATTCAAAGTGAGTACTAAACGCGGCTCATCTCACAGGCAGAGCCATGATGGGACAACCCCAAACAAGAGACCACGTGGTCCGACAACTGTAAACATCGCCAATATGGCGGAAAGTGATGTGTTAGCTTTGCAAGACCGACTCGGAATTGCCCTCAAATGTTGAACAGGCTTGACGAATTTATCCAAATTCAAACGGGCAAACTGCCCGATATGAATGATAATCTGTATGACGACTCAACTGTTCGTCCACTGGACTTAAACACCGAGTTCGACGAACTGGAAAACGAACCGGAAGCCGAGTTAGAAGATTTTGTAGACCCGAATGTCTTTCTCTCTTCTGAGGCTAAAGGCGAGGTCATTCCGGAGAAAATTGGTGAATTCATGCGTCAAGCTTGTACACGTCAAACTGACGTGAGTGATATTTTGAAAGGAAATAAAACTTGATACCTCCAAAAATCAATGCGGAGATATGGAATTCTCTAGGCTCGAAAGTCCGAGGTAGAGACCTATCCCTCAAGAAGGTTCAGTTATTGATGGGACATATTGTTACAGCTGTTATGAAAATAGCTCAGCATTTGGCTATGCCTAAAACGCAGGTAAATGTGACTCAATGTCGTCAATTAACATCAGATGCATTGGCCATAATGGCCAATACATATTTCAATCTCTCGGTCAGCAGAAGACAGAGTGTGAAGCCATTTCTGGCGAAAAAGTATGCGTCTATTTGTACACCTGATGCTCCTGCTACAAGTAACTTATTTGGAGATGACATGAAAGAACGTGTTTCCGAAATTGACAATATTTGTCGTGTGGGTAGACGGACAGAGTATCAGCCAGCAGTAGGCAGGGGCTACTCAAAAAACTGGACTTCCCAGAGAGGCCGGGACAGGCTTTTCGGTACAGCCGCGGGTTCCGTCGAGGAAGGTATCCTGGGAGATACACCCAACAACAACAGTATGGCCGGTACGGGAACAGTTCCATGTACAAAGGAATAGATTCACAGACGGTGGCCACTCCCCCTGTGAAGAAGTAAAAACTGTGAAATCTACATCCAGTTTTGTAGCAGGTAATATAAAATTTCGTTTCGTCACACGGCAAAATCTGACTACAGACACTTGGGTGTTATGGAATGTGCAAGGGCACAGAATAGAATTTTGAATTCCCCTATTCAGTCAAAGGCACAAGCGCCCATTCAGTTCAGTCTTGTTGAGGAAAAAATCATTGACGATGAGCTAGAAATGCTTTTGTCCAAAAGAGCGATTGAGATTTGTGAACCCATGCCTTGAGAGTACATCTCCAATATCTTTACTCGTGTAAAAAAAAATTGCAAATATAGAACAATTCTTAATTTAAAGAGCTTAAAGGACTAATACATATGACTAATATATACACTGAATGAAAGATCTATCTCCCCCGTATCCAAAAATATAAGCAAATATTTTTTGCGATTTTTTCTACTCGATTAAATCGGCGTTCAATCTGCGCATCGTGGTCTCTCCAGCGTGCGGCCATTTTGGCTCCGGTCGTCTACGCGTGTGACGTCACGCGGGCCTGGCCGCTCTCTAGCGGGGGAAGGCGAAAATATAAAGCAGCATGGCGGACGAAAGCGATCACAGTGACAGTTCTACCTCAGACGAATCGTTCGTTAATGACGTCCAGGAAAACCGAAATGGACTACAAGCTTACCAGTTTGAACCAAGAAGACGAGACGATAGCACCACATCATCGTCAGATAATAGCGAGAGCGAAGAAAGTAGTGGAGATGAGACTGAAGGGATAGGTGGTCGCATGGACACTTTGGACTGGTGCACATGTGGTCACTGTTCAACAGAACACTTGAGCCGCGACAGAGAATGCTTTTGTTGCCAGGAGAGTGCTCGAACTCGTGCAGTTGCTGCTCCAACCAATGCAGGTACGTTTAATTTCAAAGTAGTAAGGGATTTCACCAGAAAAACTGAAGAAAATATATCGATCTTGCAAGTCTCGAATTATCGAAAGGGTCTGTGTCATATTCTTCCATAAACTCGAGCCGTTTTTTTGAATATTTTGGCCGATTCAGATCCCAAACTTCAAGTTCCCATTCACAATTGATTGTTGAACTTGAGGGTCCAATTTTTGTTAGTGAATTCCGTTGCAATAAATCGCAAAATCTTTTTCTAGAAGCGATTCCTTCAAACATCCTTTCAAATGGAGCTAACACCACTACAAATTCGTTTGCTTTTTTTTTTGTTCATACGTTTTCTGAACTGGATTGGCTCTAGAACCGGCCCGGAACTAAAAACCTGAAGTTTAGTCTTAGATACACAAATTTACTCCAATCCTAAAGGCTTGTCTATTATACTGAAATCTATTATATCAATAACAGATCATAGTTTGAAATAAAGTAAGACAGCAGTGAAAGGGGTGGTCTTGTCAAGTTTTGTGTATCGAAGGAGAGGAGGGAGGTCATACTGGACCATTTACATGCATCAGAGTTAGAAAAAATAACCCTAAAACCTTATTCATTTTTTCCTTTATATCTTTTTACCTCTTGCCTTTCAGACACCTCCATATGCGTAACAAATAATGGGGACTTCACTCTTCTCTGCCTTACACCAGTGGTTTTGAGAAATGTACTGGTTGCGTTGAATAATGTGCGAGCAGATCATTGGAATGTCAATCCGGCGAACAACAGGTAATTAATGCAATTTCTTTAAACTATCAAAGACTCAGAGACAGATAAATCCATAATTCTGAGTAAATTCAAGAATCCAGGAAAATATTGGATCCTGTGAATGATTTCAGTTGAAATTCTGAAAAATTTATCAGGTTGATTCCAGTACAGCTCAGGATCATCATCTCTTTTTTCCCTGGTCTATGTGGTTCGAAATGAAATCGATTCATCGCTCAACTTGGTAACCACACTCCAGTATGCATGAATGTGAAAATAATTCGATACTATCAATCTAATTATATTTCATTGTTTTGAGCAAGACTGAACTGCACAGCTATCCAGCACATACATGCCACAATGAAACTATTTTCCAGCATCGACTATGTTAAAGTATTGCCCTGTGCCTCTCCGATGTCCGATGTCATGTGTGCAATGTGGTTTCGGGGTGGTGGATGGAGGGGGATTCATTCGATCCTGGGCATACATACTTTTTGGATACTTCTTTGGCAACAAGGAGACACACTGCCATGATCTTGCATGACTATGAACACGATGTTCAAGTTCGTACCACAATATGTATTCTATTGGATTGAATAGAGTCACTGAATAGAGATTTAACGTCACTTTCAACTATATTTCAATCCTATCACGACGGGGTCCTATTCTATTTCACACCCGGGAACCACGCGGGTGGGGTCCTATTCCTTTTCACAACCGGGACACATGCCATTCGACAAACATTCCCCAAGGATCCAGATGAGGAGTACGTTGGGTTTCATTCCGGAGAAGACAGCGACGATGAAAACTGAAAATTTAACCAATTATTTTTCATATATGTACATATTTGTTGAAAAGAATCTGTGAAACTGATTAAATTTAAGTCCATTTATTTCAAAAAATTAGTTTTGTTCATTTCTTCTGACCTGGCCTCCTGATTGGGAAAACCAAAAAAGAAACAATGCTGCAACACCGGTCTCTGCAGGCAAAGGACTCCTGAAAGGTCCAACTCTTCAGCCCAAGAAGGCGTGAAATACTATTGCACACGTGACCTCAGACCTTGGTGAGGCACAGTGCGAAACTTTAACAATGGCAAGGCAAAATTATTTTATTCAGACTTTCGAGCGAAGCCTTTTGTTCACAGATGCCTATATAACACAGGGAAAATAACATCTTGAGAATTGTTTGCCACAATGAAACTATTTTCCAGCATCGACTATGTTAAAGTATTGCCCTGTGCCTCTCCGATGTCCGATGTCATGTGTGCAATGTGGTTTCGGGGGGGGGGGTGTGGATGGAGGGGGGGGGATTCATTCGATCCTGGGCATACATACTTTTTGGATACTTCTTTGGCAACAAGGAGACACACCGCCATGATCTTGCATGACTATGAACACGATGTTCAAGTTCGTACCACAATATCTATTCTATTGGATTGAATAGAGTCACTGAATAGAGATTTAACGTCACTTTCAACTATATTTCAATCCTGTCACGACGGGGTCCTATTCTATTTCACACCCGGGAACCACACGGGTGGGGTCCTATTCCTTTTCACAACCGGGAACCACACGGATGCCTCAGTCGCCTCTTACGACAAGCTGTCTGAGGAACTGAGACCTGTTCTTACCATGACATGCGGTGTGCACAATGACATCCCAGGTCAATTCACGGAAGCCCCATGGGGTTCAAACAATAACTGGTTTCCAGTAGACCGATGATGCTGATCAATTTATTCAAACATACAAGACAGACTATCCTGCTCGAGTCTCTAAGTGACAAACTCACTAGGCCACCCTGGGAATTAGAGTCGCCCCACGTGGACACAAGTATACACGACTACCTCACAAAGAAGGACAACCCAGACTTTATTAGAGCCACCACCCTTGAATATATCAACCAAAACTGGAAAAATTACTTAAAAATCTATACTGACGGATCGAAAAACTCAAGTAATAACACAGGATCAGCTTTTGTTATACCCGAGCTCAACATACAAAATGGTTTCAAACTTCCAGACAGTATGTCTGTATACACTAGTGAACTGATTGCTATAATTAAGGCTCTCGAATGGATCATCGAGCACAAACCAATCCGTGCTGTGATACTCAGCGATTCCCTTAGTGGACTCACATCCATTGAAAATTCTATATCTGACAGTAGACCTGATCTCATACACAAAATAGAATATATCTGTACACAAATACACAACGAGGGTATAGACGCCATTTAGCTTGGGTCCCCGCGCATGTCAACATCAGAGGTAACGAAGCAGCCGACCAAACTGCCAAAGACAGTCTTGCAAAAACCGCACACGATGTGCCAATAGGATTAGGATATAAGGAACTCAACACTATCATTAGACGCAGAATAGATAGCAAGTGGCAAAAGGAATGGAACGAAGAAGAACGTGGACGATGGTTACATAAGATTCTTGATGGAGAGAAAAGACAAGCCCATGCAGGGATTCCAGTTAGACAATAAGCGTGATGACCGCATCATCACAAGATTAAGACTAGGCAAAACCGGACTTAAATCACATCTGTCCATGCTTCTGAAAAACACCTCACCACTCTGTACCGCATGCAGCAATGTAGAAGAAACAATAGAACATGTCTTACTTGAATGCCCTAAACACTACCCACAACGCGAGACACTTAGAAACGAATTAAAAAAATTCAACACTCCCTTAACATTACCAGCGATATTAAACCCTAAGCCCCCCATTAGAAAACAGGTATTCAAGTCCTTAATAGATTTTATCAAAACTGCTGGCTATTATTCCAGTATATAACACTACCCCCGTGCATGCGCACCACTAACTAACAATGTCAGCATTGGCCAAAATTTCTCTTTTGGAATAAAATATAGGCAATGTGGGCACCGGAGATACCATGTTCCGTGTGGGCCGGTTGCCACATTAGTCTCAAAAATCGGAGGCCAAGACCAATCAACATCCCTGCGACAATATTGGCCAAAAATCTCTCTTTCGCAATAAAATAGGCAATGTGGGCACCGGAGATACCATGTTCCGTGTGGGCCGGTTGCCACATTAGTCTCAAAAATCGGTGGCCAAGACCAATCAACATCCCTGCGACAATATTGGCCAAAAATCTATCTTTCGCAATAAAATAGGCAATGTGGGCACCGGAGATACCATGTTCCGTGTGGGCCGGTAACCACATTCGTCTCCAAAACCTAAAGGCCGCTACCAATTCAACAACCAAGGACATAAATCATTAGCACACGTCCAAGAAACAACCACGCACACAGATAATGTCACTCACAAAATGAATACTACACAGTGTTTCATCTTATACTTTCAGAAATGGAGATGAACACGATGAAGGTCCTCATCAAACAGACAACAAACAGAACACTGACGACGACAAAAATTATTAAACAGCACCTCACGGCACACCGAAGACCAAAGACGGGCTGGACAAGACTAAAAACAGAAGACGGATGACGATCACAAGAATACCAACATCGCCGCACAACAAGAAACCTCCGGAACCAGAACATCACATCCTAAATCACACCGACACGCTACCCCATAGATGACACCGAACTGACGCATTAACACAGAATATGATCCTTTGACTTTCACGCAATATAGGACGTAGACCTGCCGTCCTGTGCCCCAATACACACTCCAAGCAATTGTTACAGGCACAGATTTCTGGAAGAACCCACCCTGTTCCCAAGGGCGTCGTTAGTGAAGTCGATCCGAAAAATCCTGAAAACGCCCATGGTTCTCCCGGTTTTTTCTGGACGGCTTTGTGCGTTCAAAGGGGTACCAAGACAAAGGAATCATACACGCGATTACAGTGAACTCATATTTACCAGTATAACTTAACCAAAAACCAAAAATAGACTTACGAACTTGTACATATAGCGATTCTTATTTACTTCTATTTATATCTCCTACTAATCTTTCATTGTTATTTATTATTTATTTATTTATTTATTTATTTATTTATTTATATATTTAGCGCTGGAAAAGAAATTCAATAAACAAAGTAATGTACCGCGAAATTCAAATAAAACATTGAGTTGATGGGCCGCGAAATCCGAATGGGAAGCGGCCCATAAACTACAATTTCAATCCAAAAATCGAGTCTCTAAGGCCAAATTCTACAGCACCCAACACCATCGGTGACCATCACAAACAAAAATTGTGAAAACAAACAGCACACGCTTCAATGTGTGATCGGAGATCTGAGGAAAAGCACTGTCCATCATCTTGTATCACCGATTGGTTGATATTATCCCTTATATTATATAATAATTATATTATTTCAGACACATTCCTATCAGAAGGAAGTATGTAAACTAGAAAAGGCTTGCCTCACTTGTCTTGGCAATTCATTTGCTAGACTCATACATTGTCCTTAGATTTACAGATCACAGCCTTAGATTTGGCCAACACCGACGGGCTGATTTGCATGGCCGAGTGACACACCAGTCCTGATCTGGACCAGTGACATCAGACAGACATGGGCACAGAGATAATTTCTAAAAACAACTAGACAAAGAGTATTGCTGGAGTTACCACTAAGGAGAATAGAATAGAATATCTTTACTTGCTGATCACAGCGCCCCGAGAGGCTAACAATCAAATTTAATACAGAAAAATAGAAAAAATAAAATAATAATCCCATCCCTAGATTATATATGATTCCCTCCCACTAATATTTAACCCCACAAAACATTACCACAATACTAGTTAACTTAAGTACTGTCAATGCCCAGACGCTATTCCGGCCCAGGGGCGGAGGACAGTCAGACGGAGATGGCTCATTCCCATCTCCCATCGACGACCACCATCCGCCCCAGGCCGAAATCCCGGCTCGATGCGCCCTCCGCCAGGCGAGTGGGAGCAGGCCCAGTCCCGACTCCTGCCTGACCACGGCTGACCCATCGAGTCAGGGGCGACCTGCAGTGGTATACATGTATTGTGGGAGCTCTTGAATCATGGATGTATTTTGAAATCATAGATGCATAATATCAACCAATCAGCAATACAAGATGATGGACAGTGCTTTACTTCAGATCTTCGATAGTCTGGTGGCAAAGTACGAGTCT
Organism: Hanleya hanleyi; assembly: GCA_036873755.1. Classification (NCBI taxonomy): domain Eukaryota; kingdom Metazoa; phylum Mollusca; class Polyplacophora; order Lepidopleurida; family Hanleyidae; genus Hanleya; species Hanleya hanleyi. The sequence continues at coordinate 20,716 of JAVTVY010020406.1, forward strand.
TGCTCATTCGCATGCTATAAGTTATTGCATGTTACAATGGGGATCATCCACACATTGTGAACTAAATTTCAAGTAAGTCCAGTCAGAAGAGCATACCACAGAAGTAGCTGGTTTCCCCGACTTGTCTTTTTTCTGTTCCCTGCGAGAGTTGTTCCAATCTAATGCGGCTAGCATGAGCCTTGCGGACATTCCTGCCAAAGAGAAAGCAAATATTATTCAAATTATAGAAAAGTGGTTTGGCAGAAATTGCATGGAGCCATCCAAATATAAAAAAAGTATTATGTGTGCAGGAAAAATCCTCCTTTATATGCATATGCAATATGTACCATAGGGTTATAAAGAGGACCAAACGGGGGGGGGGGGGAGGTGAGAGAGTGCCGGAAATCGATCAATTATTTCTAGTTCAATGCTTGACCATAACTTGTTTACTCACCAAAATTCAAACCACTTAATACCAATATTCCATTTCAGATGAACAGAAAATTCCCATGACATCTCTCCCAGTAGTTTTGATTTTCCATTCAAGTTCCCTATTAAACCTCAGAATCGGAATAATGTTACTAACCGTCATAATGGAAGTGTTGTCTCTTTGGACAGTACTTCAGCAACATGTTATGGAAGATCTCCAGCTCGCCTGTATGACAAAACCCGGTGAGATGTGTCAAGGCCTTCAGAAGAACTGTGTTCGTTACAATCTTTTGTAGAGCTGCAAACGCAGGAGACTTTGGTTTTAACCATTTTGTAGCCTTCTTGTCAGCTGCAGAGAGAGGGGGATGATCACACTTGTGGAATTTCTTATTCCCAGACCATTTATGTTTGTTGGTGACATGGTGCAGAACAGATTGTTGTCATACAGCACACATGAAACAAATTCTTCGTGAAAAATTTACATACAAATTTACAATCAGTGGAACATATGAATTCAGATAGTAATGGATAAATGCAGATGTGCACTGGAAGACAGGTATCCTCACAAGTCCCAGATCACTATTGATAGTGAATTGATTTTGTGCTTTCCAAGAAATTTAGAAAAGTAGAAAGATCACTTTACACCTATGGTCCAGCACATAAACCTACCGCAAAACCTGTCCATCCTGTCCACAGGTAGCACACGCCCACCACAAATGATTGCTTATGCTTTGGATCCAAGGGGCAAGGTCTGCACATGTCTTAGTTTTAGCCTTGGCAGTCAGTTTCTTGGCAATGCCTTTGGCAAGGTGCCATGTGTCAAACTGGTGGTTTATCTGTAAAGAAAGTAATAAAAATACAACATCTGACAAACAATTTGCAGCAGAAAGATTTAGTTTTTGTCAGCTGGCATGCAAATAAGGATTACATGTCATGACATGTACCAAATACAGACTCAATTTCATTCCTACATGTATTAGCATGATTGCAATCATCTTCACAAGTCAAGGTAAATCCTAATTCTCACAGGGGGTTTACCTGGACATTTTTGGTTATTCGAATGAGTTCATGAGTTGATCAGTGCAATATTGTACATTTCAACCACACGCTTGTTTTGAATTGGCCAAGATATCCCAAGCCTGCGGCTTTTGTCGATTTCATTTTGACATCAAAGCAGTTTGGCCCGCGATGAAATTCGAACCTGTCACATCTCATACATCCAAGCGGATTGGCCTAATCAGCTAGCTTGCATTCACTGATTGGGTTGATTTAGAAGAAACCGCTCGATCTATTTATATCCATAACTCGTATGGGTAACAACCGAGTGTATTGGTCCTCACAGATCGATCGATGCACTGGCTAGTGAGAATGGATCGCAATGGACTTCATTCACTGCGACTCCTATTCTTGCAACACAACACTTTCTAACCAGAAGCCATTTTTTGAATAAAGATGACAATTCAGCCAATATGTACCTGTTCATAGTCCTTCCTCATCATACTGCTGACCATGTTGTGGCGATCCGTTGCCAATATGCCCACATTTACCCCACTGTCAGTCACCTCCTTCAGACACCTCCTCAGACCCTCAGGCTCCATGTGGTTGGAATTCTTGACCTGTTAGTATAATCGACAATAATAATTGGTCTATGGTTACTATAAGTTCACTGGACCTACCAAGACATCACTTGGACCATGAAATGAATATTCATATTTTTATTGGCCATGATTCAACTCCAGTGCTTCATTTTTGAGGAGAACGATCACTGGCCTGTAGCTACATGTACCACTCACATGAATTTGATTTGACAAGTTTGAGAAGAGTGAAATATAGTTATTGATAAATATAAAAATCTATCTATCTATATCTATCTATAGAGTCAGTCACTCTCCTTGATTTCAAAATTCCTCTCCTGGAAATTTCTGAGAGAGATATTTTTAGCCCATTTGCAATCACTTTATAAGATACAGGTAGAACACCTGTAGAACACAATATTCATCCAATGACCACTAACTGTTGTAATGAAGAAAGGTTTCTCAAACACAGTTTTTGACCCAAAGGTTTCTCGAAAGGGCTTTCAAGATTCTCCAGCGATATTTTTATACCTAACTGTTAAAGTATCTACTGCACCTTGCATGGTTCTTTGCAGAAATATGACTGGTTCCTCAAGCGATGAGGGCTTCTGATTTGAGATGTGTCCAGTGCTTTTACCTGCAGCACACACCTCAATCAGAAAGCCTGGGAACCATTTACAGATCTGCCATTGTCTCGCTCAAGGGATACCCAAACCGATATTTATCTTTCAAATTTGCAAATTTTCAAACATTTACCATAACATTTACCTCTGAAACCTGTACAAGTTTCATCGAAACTATCTTCCTCGTGCCCGTCTTTCCATCACCATCTGTGTGCATTAAAGTATAGGAACCATATTTGGCTGTGTGGCCAGGGCTATCACATCGGCCGTCTCCTGCAAGAACCACAGAACCTAGTGTCTTCACTTCTTCCACAGCCTTTGTTCTCTCCTTATCCCAGCCCAGGAGTCCTGTATCACTGGTAGAATGTTCTCTCGCTGCAGCTTATTAAATGTTGTTTTGGAAATGAACTGTAAGTTCAGTAGATGCGCAAAAGCACTCATTTTTGCATAAGTGCTGCCACTAGTCACTGTAGAAGTAGCAATAAGGAGATTGCCCACTGGCTTCTTATGGACTTGAGGCTGAGAATGCCAGACACAGGTGTGGCCTTTGTGACAGGAGATCTTGTATCCCACCATGGATCCTCTGGTAAATTTTGAAGAGTTTGTGACTGGGCTGCCACATTCCATGCAGAATTTCTGTAAAGCAGCCATATATTTTTTCTCAAATACAATGTATTTTTTCATTTCGCATGGATCGGATTCCCCAGACTGTTCAGTACAACTAGATTCACCAGTACTAGTATTAGTTGAGGGCAAATATTCTGCATATTCTTCGATCATTTCAACATCACTTTCTGGGTGCAAAGGTGATGCCATCGGGGAACTATGCGGCTCTTCAATACACACTTCTTCCACACTCTGAGTTTGAGTGCCACATGTACGAGATGGCCTGAGAGAATAGCTATGGTCTCTACTTGTTCTCCGAGGAGTACCATATACATGTACTGCTGATGGATGCAAGACCACAGACTGCTATGGAAAGAAATGAAAGAACTGAAATATTAATTCCATAAATATATAGACATGTATAAGATGTGGAAGGCAATTCAGTGCAATATAATGGTGATGTTTTGCACTGATTGGTACAGGTACATGTATGCCACAATTATTCCAAATATTGTTTTGTGCATTAGTTGCAGATATTGAAGGACATGTCGTTACTTTAGATCTACCAAAGAATAGCTTTTGTCAAATCTGTCGTTGAAGAGATATAATTAGAGTCGAATATTAATGATCTGAACCTTTCCTGTCTAGGTACCTGTTGTCCCTGTACAGATGTGGATGCAAGGGGAGGTAACACTGGTTCTGGAAACACGTGTGGTCTCCTCTTCCTGCTCGAGCATCGCTCGGGTGACCGTTGCAGCAGCAGCTTTCCTCTTTCTCGTCATGGAAGGCCCAGTCTGCAAAAGCAACACAAGAAAATGACATCAAATTTGATGTGGATTCTAAAGTGTGTGAACCTGATTATGATATCAGTGTAGTATCAAAACAGTCATTTGCCGCAACTCAAATATACCTGACCCCTACATCAGCTGTTCAACACATAATCTCATTTTATTCGCTACACAACTAACCCCAAAACTGTATTCCCCCAATAAATATTTTAGATTACCATTTCGCATTGTTTCAATATTCGAGAAATGAACAAGTCCTGCAGATCAAAATTAAATGCCCTGCAGTGTTGGGTCTTGTGATTTGTTTAAAAAAAAGCGAATAGCCGAGGTTTGGCAATAGATGACATATTCACCGGTTCCGTAGAAGTAGTACTACTGCTGGAAGATTCCAGTGGTTCAGCCTCTTCTGACTCTAACATCAACTGAAAACACCAGATAAGACAATATCAGTATTAGGATGCGACTGCCACCTGACCCACAAAGCATTTCACCCACACTCGAGTTGAATCAGCCGCAAAGTTCTGGTCAAATTAAGTCACATTGGTTAATTCACACAAAAACAATTAATTCAAATTATATATGGATTACAGAGTCCAAATTAAGCAAATCAGGCCAATTAACCAGTGTTCAGTATAGATAGAACACAGCACATTTGGTAAGTTTTCTATCCTGTCACTCACCCCTCCCCCCCCTGTGAACGAACCATAGTATAACCATGGTCAACCATGGTTGACTGTGGTTTAACCATAGCTGACCATGGTTGTACAACCATGGTTAGTCTGCTCTCAACCATGGTTATCCATGGTTTTGACATTTTTGTTAATTGGCACTCAATTGCCCTTAACCATGGTCAGAGAAAATAACCATGGTCTATAAGAAATCATCATAAGTGACATTAAAAAGGATTGTTCAGTCTTCTTAACCATGGTTATGACTATGGTTGAGCATGGGTAACCATGGTTATGACTATGGTTGAGCATGGTTAACCATGGTTATGACTATGGTTGAGCATGGTTAACCATGGTTTTGCAGGGTTAACAATAGTTTTAACCATGGTTGAGCATGGTTAACCACAGGGTTAACCATAGTTTTGACCATGGTTAACCATGGTTTTTGACCGCTGTTGAGCATGGTTTTGACCATGGTTGAGCAATGTTGTAACATCAACCAGGTTTGAGCAATTGTGTCCAGCTCAAGTCGAGCAATTTCCCTCTTGGCTCCCACATGTATATTACAAGGAAAAGGAAACACTGCACTCGCCTTAGTGAAGGCCAAATGACTACACCTTGACAAATCAGATGGCAAGCCATATCAATGAGTATTACATATTCCCAAAATGACATATAAGTCTGGCAGAAGTCAACAAATCAAATATATTTCCAAAATGGCAAAACATTTCAACAAGTCTGGCATTTATCCAAAATGGCAAAACATGTCAACATGGTGGACATATTTCCAGAATGGGAAAACATGTCAACAAACCAGACATACATGTACACAGCCCACACAATTCCGGAAACCCGCTTCAGCCAAAATAATGTCATATTGAAATAATTCTTATTTAACACCCTGAAAAATGTTGCTGAGGGGAACTGATTATGCCATGGCATTTACCTCGTCAATTGCTGCTTGCCGTGGTGAATTGTGATGGCTGTGTACATGTATGTGCAAAATGGAAAAACACATCAACAAACACATTTCCAAAACATGGATGAGTAAACCTTTAACATGGACATTATGTTTACCTGTCCCTGGGCTTTTTCAGAAGTTCTTCTGCCAAATCTTTCTGGCTGTTTTGCATCAGAACTTTAGCTGGAAAAGATCATATGGAAAGTTAATATCATTCATCTATATATAAATGGAAATATAGTTGGAATAAAAAATGATTGACAAACTCAATCCTTGGTACTAAAAAAGTTGTTGAAAAGCAATTTTGTGGGGTGTTTTTTTTTTAGCCAATACACATCTTGCCAACAGAAATTCGACAAAGTTAATCATGTGGTCAGATTTATTTCATGTTAGCTATTAATTACTATATGCAACTATTTCTAATTGAACAGCTGTATGCTGTGCTGATAGTAGTAAGCTGCCCTTTGTTGTACTGAATACGAGCACATCCCAAATTTTAGACACCAAGTTATTGATGCCTGCCAAAGGGTCAGGTACCAGTGAAAAAGATATTTCCAGGTTCGAAGGCAGACGTGTACAATGGACGTGTCTTTTTAACTGTCGGTTCATCATTTTTTTTTAGTTACCCCCTATGAAAATGTTTGCATAATTGAGTTTCCGAGCCGAAAGATTGAAAACCATGGAAATCTTGAGTTTCTGGTGCAAAAAGATGACAACAATGAAAACATTTAGGTTTTTTTTGTTGGTGAGTAGAGTTTTTGTGAAATTCTCAAATTGAGTAGACGAAGGTTTTTGGGCTAGAAAAACCCCTGCTGCATGTTAAAATTATTAAAGCTTACATGTACTTCCACTGGATTCCTTGATTTCAGTATCTTTCTTCTCACTTTCTTTCTTCTTGCTTTCTTTCTTCTCAGTTTCCTTCTTCTTGGGCCCCTTTTTGGTAACTTTCTCTTGGTCCTTTTTTCCTCCTAAAACATATAATAAATTGTTAGTCTTTATGAGACCTTACTATGATCCTTGTGTGGGTAGGGTGGAGGATTGTCAATGATCTGGATGCATGCTGTGCATGAAATAGGGTACTTCATTCAATGGACCGACCAGCTAAACATCCCTGGCCAGCTCACCAGTCCTGTTAAACATTACACATCCTATTAAAAGCCAAAAGCAGAGGGACTGAAAGTTCCATCAATCTATTCTCAGAGTGTGAATATTATTAGTGCAATCTCATGCAAAGTAACCAATCAGACATCAACTACATTGCATGACAATGAATTCAAAGATGACAGCAGCAGGAGGGGGAGAGAGAGAGATTTGGTTTGATGTCCCACATATGGTGACAACCAGTTTGAACGATGGAGGAAGCTGGAGTACCGAAAGAAAACTACCGTCCATCAGCAACAAGATCCTTATTGGATTATGATCTGCACTGAAAATCAATGCTTTCCTCGCTGTTAAAGCAAGCCACCAAAAAGGCAGGTGGAAGGTCTGAGATGGTGACAGCAGCTATACTGGTTCAAGCAACTCTTGGAAATTGACCTCCTTACTGATATCAAGTCAACTGGTTGAATCCAATACAGATTTGTTGTAACCAGAAAAATAATATTCAAAATTAGTAAATCACAATGAAGTTCTACAGTAATGGCTACATACCTTCGTCCAACTTCCTTTTCTTCTCATTTGCCGCACCATCATCCTTTACAGGGTCTGCTTCATCATCTTTGTCATCTGCAATAAAGTTCAACCATAGGAAAAAGAATTCAATAAATAGAATCTAGTGTATACTGTATGCTTGGAATTCAACAACTCCTTAAAGTATGGAAATAAAGGTACATATATACACAGACAGGACTCAATTGTGCCAACACACATGAATAGTTTTCAGTTAAACGTTTGCAGTTGCAATCTCAGACCATCAAAATATCAGTGCTGTACAACAGATGATGCGATATATGGGACAGCAATCACATTCATTCCATTATGGTATTTATGGCGTAAGGCAAAAGGAATGGTCAGTCTTATGTACCTTCTGTAGCTGTTTCCTTTCTTTTCTGTGTTGTGTTTCCCTGCACATCATTTGGAGTATCTGTGAACATTAGAAATTGACACAAGTACAATCAGGCTAATTTTGATAGCGAACAAGATGCTTTCCACATGTTCTGTTTTATACATCCCCTTTTGCCACAGGTTTTGTACAGAATCTTTTAATGCTACTCTAAAATACACAAACCCGCACTCCTGTCACGCCAAATTCAATCAAAGTAAATGAGATCCCATACAGCCCTTATCACTTAAAAGGTGGGTGACAATAAGCTAAAACAAAACATCAATTTATCCTGTTAAATGGTATATATTGTGGATATGATGAAATTTTGCCAGACTAAAAAGATTACTGGTTTCATTGACTCTATTCTGGTGATCGTTTAGTTTATCCAATACATACCTTTGGTCTGTGAATCTTTGAACTTATGCCGGAGAATATGGCTTGGGTCTTTGGTCTTTTTTACCAAGTCCAATCGCACAGCTATATCAAGAGATATGCAAAAGAATTAGACAACGATTCATGAAAAGAAGTGTTCTCAAGAACCACAAAATCTCGCCTTGTGGGGTAATATCTCGCTGGACATTGTTATTGTAACATCAGAAATGTTATTTAATATGATGCACAACAACATGCCAGCAACCTACACAATTCACCTCGACAATCAGCAATTGCCGAGGTAAATGCCGTGGCATAAGCAGTTCACCTTTGCAATGTTAAACATGGTGTTAAATAGGAATTATTTTAAAACGACATTAATTTTCCCGAGGTGAATTTTCTGAATTGTGTGGGCTGTGCCAGAAAGTTCTGAGGACCTCGGACAAAAATTAATATTTCATCTCACAGGATAAGGTTCATACATTTACAGCAGGAAAAAATTCCAGGACACTCGGACCAGATTGATAATTTGAATTTTCCGAGGGTCAGACGTCTTTAGTACAGCAAACTGCAACAAATATGAGTAAATTAACGAAGATCAGGAACAAAGTTTGGCAGAGTAACATATGGTATCAGATCGTTGGTTTTTCCAGGAACACAAAAGTGTAGTTCTTCCAGGAGTTTAACTTTTTTTTCTTCAAAATGAATATAGTTATTTTTTGCCCCATAAGCAGTGTATGGATACATGTTGAAAGTTTGGTACCAATCCTTGAGTTTGAACTGCCAAAAGTTAAGCCAAAAAAGTGAACAGGAAAGTGGATTAGGTTAATTAAGCAGACATGAGGTGGAGATACATGTATACATGAAATATGATCACAATGCATGTCAGACTCCCTGACCTGGAGTTCTACAGTAAAATGTGGGCAAGGACATGATAATTTTCAATGACTTAACATTCCCAATGACCCTAATGTTGGAATGTGGTACATCATAAGTTTTCCTCTTGGTCTGAGGTACAGGGTTTCAAAATAATTGATAACACAGGAAGGAAGCAATCAGAGATTGCTCAATTGTATGCCCCCCCCCCCCTCCGCTTTAATCCGACACTGCCGCGCCATTGTTCTGTTGTTTATTGATTGGTGGAGGACTAAGTTGGATAATTATAAAAATTCAGTTTCAGTCACTTTTTTTGCCATGCCTCACACAATACATATTCCAAGTATCAACCAACAAGTGATAATACGATGTTTCGAAGCAAGATGGTCACCAGGGCTTTCGCCAAATCTGAAATTGTGACCTGGTTATGAGACCTACATTCCTTGGGAGTATATTGTGGTGAAATTATGAAGCAATCAGTGAACTTTGACTTTTGCACCCAATTCACTCTTTTTGGGGCAATTTCATACTTCAGGACCTGCTTTGGAATATAGAATAACATTTAATATAGCCATTTTCCTGGTCCAAATCGGTTATGGACTGAGATCCAGCCTGGACAAATAAATATATCCCATCCACTTAGGTTTGATAAACAAAGGGCCATAACTCTTGAAAATATAACCGAAAGCAGAGAAACTTCACGCTGCATACGAATGGGTCACTGACCACATATCATGCAAATTTCATACTTGTCCATACAATATTAACCGAGATCCAGCCCTACAAGTCTCAATTCACAAAGATTTGAAGAAAAAAGGGCGATAACTCTTGAAAATATATGCGAAATTTGGAGAAACTTCACGCTGCACAACTACAGGGCACTGACCACATATTCTGCAAATTTCATAATTGTCCAAAAAATATTAACCGAGATCCACCCCGGACAAGTCCCAAAAATTTAAAGAAAAAAGGGCCATAACGCGGAGAAACTACAGGGCAGTGACAACATATCCTGCAAATTTCATAATTGTACATACACTATTAACCGAGATCCAGCCCGGACAAGTCCCAATTCACGGAGAATTCAGGAACACAGGGCCATAACTCTTGAAAATATAAGCGAAACGTGGTGAAACTTCAAGCTGCACAACTGTGGGGCACTGACCACATATCATGCAAATTTCATACTTGTCCATACAATATTAACCAAGATCCAGCCCGGACAAGTCCCATTAACAGTGATTTCAGAAAAAGGGCCATCACTCTTGAAACTTATACCGGAACTCGGAAAAAACTCAACGCTGCACATCTACGAGGCACTGGCCACATTCCATGCAAGTTTCAATCTCGTCCATCAAATATTAACCGAGATATTGCGCGGACAAGAAATTCGGACGGACAGACGGACGGACAAAGCGATCGCTATATGCCCCCCCTCTAACTAGAGGGGGGGGGGGCATAATAAACTGTCACACTATTAAATTTTTTTATGATAAAGTGAAAGATACAAGCTATTGACCGGCCTGGGCAAATATAATAAAAATTTAATTCGAAATATGAAGCTGTACATTGGAAAACCTATCAGCTCCAGAGTAACTGTTCTAAGGTTTGTCTACATGTAACTTAAACAGTCATGTCAAACCAATGGATTTGGGTGCTTACTGATGGGTTAAGTATATTATTATTTAATGTGGTTTGGGCAGCTACACTATATTACACAACCTCTGGTCCATATCTCTCAAGGCCATGGCCTTCTGATTTTCTCAGCTTAACCATTGTATTGTTGACCTGTTGAGTATTGTTTATTTTGCAGACTGCCTGCTGGGTTCATCAATCAATGTTCATTCTTGCTGTTCTGGGCTGTGTTTATTTTGCACACAGCCCATGTGTATGCCAGGGCTTCGTGTTTAAAATTAGTGCGCGAGTAGCGCGGAGCTAACGTTAGGTGAGTGATTGCAATACAACAAATGTGAGTTTGTTTATGAGCAAAAAATCTCTGTGACATGAATTTACGCGAGTGTTTGCGTGCAGGTGAGCTATCACTCGCGCTAAACGCGAAGCCCTGTATGCTGGTTCTTATCATTTTATAATCCAGAATCAAATTTTCCTGACCCACCACATCATCTATGTCTAGCTCTGCACATATTTATGGAAGAATTTACATTTTCGGAAGTGTAACAGAAATCACTCTCAAAATTAAGCCTCTCAAACTATGGAGCACAGAATAACTTTTCATCTGTCCAATGCTCAAATTATCGATTACTGGTACCTCCTATATACGGGTACATGAAGATACCATTTAAATAGTTGCTCCCAAATGACCAGTGCAAGCAACCCCTGGAGCTTTTAACCTCTAATTAACCAAAGAGCGAACCCCCAGGGTTAAGCAAAGTTTTAAGGAAAGGAACGACCCCCCCCCCAACCTCTGGGTTTAGTGGGGACTTGGCAAATGGGAGTTGTCGAAATGTTTCAATGCCCTACCCCTTGAAACAAATATTTTTAATGAATCCCCACCTAAACTCAACCAAATACTAGGCAAAAGAAATATTAACTGAATCCCCACATAAACAGGGCTGAAAGCGTGCGAAAGCCACATCCCCTGCGGCATAAACTTGCTGTGAATGCCCCACTAAGCCCGATCCTTGCCCGAGGTGGGGGAGGGGGGTGATTTCCTTGCATTTATTTTGGAGCCGGACAGTGAACGTGAAATAAAAAAAAACATGAAAACCAGGCAGCTGAAAATGGACATTGGCGGAATAATAATTATAAATGTTAGTGTATTAGGCCTAGGTGTTGATAAATAAATAATTAATAAATGTGAATAAAATCAATGTCAAAACCATAAATTTTCGGACTAAATATTGTGGGGGAAATACAAAATGTACGTGAAGTTTTTACTTACAACTCAATTCGCTGATAACTACATCAAGCACTTGTGTTTGGCCTCTAAATCGAGCTTTTATCACTTCTCCTTCATAATACTCCTTTAGTGGCTTCCTCGGTTCCAGAATGTGAATGGTGTCGAGCACGTCAATGAATAAATCCTCCCACTGAACAAGAGCGTAGATCTTTTCCGCCATGATGTGATTCCTGGAACAACCGCCAAAATCACAGATAACCGGATGACCTCCAGATGACACCCACGTGGGCAGAGATAACACTCACGTGGGCAGAGATAACGGCGCGTTTTCCCGCGCTTAGTATATCCATAGAAAGTGCATCTTTCAACCGCTGAATCCGATGCTGACGAATGGAATTGGCCGTAGCAGAGGAATCTTGGTTCTTCGGTACTTCCGGGTTTACACGTGTCGTTTTAGTTTCGGTTTTTCTCGAGGGAGTAACCAAGAACAAATATGGGTTTCAGATTGTGATGTGATCATTGCTGAAACAAAAGTGTTTCGGTACGGTTACGAAGTGATCGAACATTTTCCAAACTGTTTCTTCCAAACGATCCACAGCTTGTTGGAAGGACATTGACAGCGAGAGCCAATCCTGGAACAACAACAACAAAGCCAAAGGGTTGAATGGTCCAGATAATTTTTAGGGGACGTGAGCGTTCAACGAAAATGGTCTTTGAATAACGGATTAACAGGTGGTATGTATACACGTTTAATTTCAATATCGCTAAAAATAAAGTGATTCCCGTTTCGACATAATTTTACGGCGGTTGACGTTGGCAAATGTGGCACTTCGGTCAGAGTGTGGTAAATTTGCCTCATTCACCATTTATGTCTCAATTAAGCTTTATAATTCATAGTGTTCATTAATATTTATTATTATTATTATTGTTTTTGTGAATAATAAAGAACTCTGGTGCTTTCAAGTTGGTTGGTTTCAACAAATCCATATTGAACGCTATGCTTAGGGATGTGCAACACACCAAAAATGATGAAATCTCATTTGTATATTTTTTTTTGTCAAAAACAATTCCACTAACTTCCACATTATACGTGATGAGGAGAAGAACCGTCTTTGAACCGAATAATTTGAATTCTGGGTAATCCAGGCATGACTAAGACTAATCACATTTTATTTCTTTGTTATAACCTGTCAGCCTGCCGGTTATTTCATTGATCAATTTTTTTTTTTTTTTAAATTTTTAATTCCTATATTTTTCCGTTAATACCTAATTTTGGTGTATCAATCTTAATACATGTATTCCAATGTAGCGGTAATAGTTTCTCGCTTCTCATGAAAGATTCAAAACATGCTTTCAACAGTATCTGGCAATCTTTTTTCCAGAACTTCCAGAGTGCAGCAGGCATCATGGCTGGAACAACTGATCCCTTTGTTTCCATCAACATTGAGGGGAAAACACAGTACAAGTGTCTGGCATGTGACAGAGTTTGTTCTACGAAGAGGCGAGTTTTAGGGCACCTTGATTCAAAACATAAAGGTAATTGATATTTTTTATTTTGGATGTTGTTGAAACTTGATAAATTAATACATCTCATTCTAGGAACATTTTTTAAATGTCCTACATATAGCAGGACATTTGCTGCCACATTGTCCCCATTTAACACAATGTTAAAAATGGCCAAGACAAAATTACTTTTGCTGTGGCATTGGCCTCAGCATTGCTGATTGCTGTGTCTAATCAAGGGAACGGTATAGCAGATCAGGTACTGCAAATGAAATTAGATGTATAGAAGAAATATGACTCAAACATCATATTTTTATGACTGAAATATTATTGAACAGGACATTAAATCATATTCGCTCACTCAGTCATCCCAAAAGTAGATAAAAATATGGCTGGCTGTCGATCATTTTTCCTTGATAATTACACATCAGGGATCTGGGTTTTAGGCTAAGGATCGTAACACAAAATTACAAATATGTCCTCAAATTAATCTACCACAGAATTGGTGAAGTTGCGCTCAAGCCAAGCATACTCCCTGGCAGACGTAAAGTTACGTAATAACTTATGGCTTCACGTAACTTGAAACCCTTTATTATGACACGGGTCGGCGTACTTGTAGCTTCGCTCATGCTAAGTATGACTTAAGCACGGTCTGACTTAGGGTTAAGCACAGTTTGGGGGGGGGGAGGGTTCAATTTGTGTGAATGATCCCCTCTCGGCCCCCAATCTGTATGTATGTTAATCAGTGCAGTCAACTTCTTGGCTCTATTGTTACTGTCTATCTCACATTAGGAGTGGATGTGCTTTTCGACAGTATGTCAGCACCAAATTCCGCATATCTGAACATGATTTGTGCATTTTTATTCAGCAATTTTTAGGAAATCTATTCAGAACCAAAGAAAATCTCCAATACATGTACATCACATGTTATTTTCAAAACACAAAATACAAGTTGTGAGTTTACAATGTTGTAACATTGGGACTAGCCTCCAACATATAATTTAAAATGCAAAATCTTCAGGGTGAAATTTGTCTTGATGAATTTGACCCACATTTTAGTTGGATTTCCATGATAATTCAGGATAAAGATCCACAAATCATCTTCAGATGATGAGCGAAATTTCACTGCTGTGAGAAAAATTGTCTTTCAAATCACGTTCTCTTGTAATATGAGACAGACAGTAGTAAGCATAGGGAATGACCCCCTCTCAGGAAATCCTGGCAACAGTTCTAGTATCTGGAAGATGTGAATGAATTACATGGAACATTTTCTTGTTGTTTTTTTTTTTTTTGTGTACACCACTTCACTGATTATGTACAGTCACGTTCATGAACCCAGCACAGTTGATACATACATGTACGTATGGCAGTGGCAGACCAGCGAAAACACAATCCTTTATATTAGCCATTATTCTTGTGATTCAATCGTGGTTGATTTTCACTGTTCTTGTGGGGAATCTTGGTCGATAATATAAATTAGTCAGTCCATATGTCCGTAGCTTTCACATTCAAGATGATATTCAAACACAAGACACACAAACTTTATTTCACCGGTTTCTTCCTCTGTCAATGTAGAAGCAAAAAACTTTCGAACCACCTATTTCTGCCACAACACAGCTTTTGTGAAGAATGTATTGTTTATGTTGTGACTGGAATAGATACATGGTGGCAAGAATGATTTTTTTGAAATATGATTAAAGAATAGGATCAAGTTTCCAGCCTGGTTTGTTGGACAAAGTTCCAGATGAATTGATATGATATGATTGTGTTTAACTAAAATACCCACTAAGACCTCAGCTGCATACAAAAATACAGTGTAAATATCTGCAATGTCTCAGAAAATATTGCAGGATAAGCCACTGTTTTATGGTAATGTCCAGCATTTTATTTGTGAATTTTGTGCCCTGTTACATGTATGCACTGACCTACTTTTGCCTTTACATGTTCATTTTACTCTGTCATATGTTATTATACATGTAAATTATACAGTTTCATCTGAAATGATGTGATATTTTTGCCTTTTCCAGTTATTCAAGAAACTATCTGTGGTACCAAAAGTGAATGTTATTCTTTATTCACCTTGTCTGAGGAGTCCAGAAAGCAGTTCTTTAAGTGTGAAATATGCAGTAAAGTTCTTTCATCGAAGCAGCGAGTTCTTCAACATCTCTATAAGTTGCATGGGAAAAGTAAGGATCTATTTAGTAATTTTGCCATCGTTGTATATACATGTGTATCTCAGCTTATATGCAGAAGCTTATATGTTCACTGTAAATGAAAGCCCCAATCCAAATGTCGCCTCAAGCTAATATTTCTAACTGGCCATTCTTATAAAGGTGATCTACAAATTACTTATCCCCTGATAATTTTCTCCATGTATGCATTTGGTCAGTCAACTTGAGACAGACTATAGTATTTCAGATGAGAGACTTCCATAGCTTCCTAGATTTGTATCTGATACTGCTTATGCTGGTGCTAGGGGCTGTGTGGTTATGTCATCCAAGTTGCCACATGAACAGGTACAAGAAAAGCGTACCTGAGATACAAAAAATATCACGAATCATTAGATTCTTGGTATGTGCTTTAGAATAGTTTAACCAGAAGACTATACTGTGAAGTCATGTGGCTCTGCCTCTTCTCTTGTATGCATTGTAATTTTAATCACAACTGTATAGTATACAGAAAGTATGCGACTGTCTCATTTATTTGTAACATTAAGCCAATTCCCAGAGATCTGTCTGTTTTTTACCCCTCGGCCAATTTTGGCCATGGGGTATTGTCGTCTTGTACGTCCGTCTGTCCATACGTCCGTACGTGAGCGAGATAGCCGGAAAAAGGTTCCAGTGAAGAATTCCAAATTTGATATGCTTATTTACCTAGTCAAGGACCAGAAGCCTATTGAATTGGGACCTGATTGGGTGGAAACCTTGGTGGCCATCTTTAATTTTATGCAAAATGGATAATGATCCATATCTCGGAAACCATTCGACTGTTCAATACGAAAGTTGGTATAGATCATCGATACATCAAGCAACTTTCAATGAATTACCAAACCGGCTTTTCTGATTAGCTGGAAATCCTGGAGGCCATCTTTAATTTATGCAAAATCGATAATGATACATATCTCTGTTACCATTCACTTGTTTTATATGAAAGTTGGTATACATCATCGATACATCCAGATACTTTGAATCGGGACCTGATTGACCGAAAACCTTGGCGGCCATCTTTAATTTATGCAAAAACTTTAATCATATATATCTCTGATACCCTTTAAGTGTTCTATACCAAATTTGGTATACAGCATCGATGTATCAAGAGACTTGCAAGGAATGACCACATCACTTCCTCTGAGTGGAGGGAAGGATGGGCGGCCATCTTTAATTTATGCAAAATCATTAATGATCTCGTTCTCTGATACCGTTCAAGTGCTCAATGTACAATTTGGTGTACATCATCGATACGACAAATGACAGTTCTGCTTTCTCTGATTGGGCGGAAACCTTGGTGGCCATCTTTAATTTATGCAAAATCTTTTATGATGTATATCTCTGTTACCATTTCAGTGTTCTATACGAAAACTTGGTATACAGCATCAATGTATCAAGAGACTTTCAATGGATAACCACATCAGTTTCTCTGATTGGCGGGAAGGATGGGCAGCCATCTTTAATTTATGCGAAATCATCAATGATCTCTATCTCTGATACTGTTCAAATGCTCAATGTAAAATTTGGTATACATCATTGATGCATCAAGAAACTTATGTAATGAACCGGCTTCTCTGATTGAATGGAAACCTTAGGGGTCATTTCTAATTGCAAAATTTTTGATAATCTGTATATTTATGACTTGACTGCTTGGTGTTCCTGAATTCTTGGTTCAAATTGAATACATTATGAATGTACCCAGAGCCGAGGGGTTTTCAGATGCGCAGCTTTGTATTTAAAATGTATCCGATGCTAGTCTTAACATCTTTCACAACATGTATTTCAGGTCCACTGAAAAAAGTATATGGTCGTTACAAGACAGATCCTACACTCGCTGTTCCCAAAAGGACTTCAATTAGACAGAGTTCATCAATCATCAGACAAAGGGCACAAGATCCCATACAGGTGCTTCATGTTGACCAATCAAGTGATTCTGATTTTAGTCCGAACATGTGCAAGGAAGGAGATTCATCATCCAGTGACAGTGATATGAGTGGCATCGATCCTTTAGAATCTCCATCCAGATTGGTGCCTCCACAAAGTATCTGCCATGGAGAGAATCACATTGAATTAGCAGATAGTGAAACGAATACCTCTGCTGATTGCAACATGGCATGCAATGATCTTGATGATGCAGAAACTTTCGGAGTATTACCACAATTGTCTCAAACTGAAAGTATTTTTGACAATGAATATCCAGGATGTAGTTCTGATGGAGACTCCTGTTGTAGCTCAGATGAAGACTCCTGTAGTAGTTCTGATGGAGACTCTCTTGGAACTCTCTCCTGTAGTTCAAGTGCATGTAGCTCTGATGAGGATGAAATAAATAGTTCAGCGAACAACAGAAAACTGGAATACAGTGAAAAGGACTTGCAAACGTTTTGCATGTTGTCCTACATAGTCCGCCACAACATATCTGGAGATGCAGCGAAGGATCTCCTTAATTTATTGTCTGCCCTCAGCTTGAAAAATGATATTAGTGAACTGAAATTAAGGGAGCAAGAACCTAAATACAACATTGTGCATTACTGCACAACCTGTAATGCATTATTTCAAAATGATACAGACAGTTACATTTGCCAAACTGAAGGATGTGGCAGTTACAGATACCATGGGGGCCTATCATCACAAACTCAGGGAAAGAGACAGCCAAAAGCGTCATTCATTTTGGCTGATGTTGAGAGTCAGCTGAGACAGATATTAGAAATGGGAGACATCTGGGAAAGTGTACGAGGAGTGAAAGAGGAAGCGCTTTCTCCAAATCTGGATGGAAGTATCAAAGATATAATCGATGGCCAATATTACCAGTCGCTGTGTAAACCTGGTAACTTTTTGCATGGAATGAATAGCATAAGTGCAGTTTTCAATACTGATGGTATCCCACTCTACAGTTCATCTAAAGTGAAGTTATGGCCTATATTCTTGGCGATCAACGAACTGCCAGTTGTTTCCAGGTTCTCTAGAGATAATCTGATACTGGCTGGAATTTGGCAAGGAAAAGATAACCCCCCTATTTGCAATATATGTGGGCCTTCGGGAAGGGAATGTGTAAGTTGTACAATGAGGGGTTCAACATACATCCAGCAAATTTGGTAGAAGCTATTACAGTGAAGCTGGGTGTATTCTGTGGCTCAGTTGATCTCCAAGCTAAGGCATATATTTTAAATCAGACCATGCACAATGGAGCATTTGGATGTTCAACCTGTGAAGAAGAAGAAGGAAAGGAAGTTGTTCAAGGGAAAGGTCACGCAAAATACTACCCTTTCAAGGTGGCTGAGAGTCGACCAGTTCTTAGGGATTCCAACGATGTTAAGTATGAGAAAGGTCCAAAAGCTACGGTGGAAAAGCGGATCAAGGGTATCTGTGGAATTTCTGGGTTGAGTGCTATGCCTTGGTTTGATGTTGTGCGTGGAATCGTACCAGACTATATGCATGGTGTTTTGATGGGTGTCACTAAGAAGATGCTCTACCTATGGTTTTCTCCTACCAGTGCTGGAAAACCATACTTTATGGGGAAGAACATGAAAGAAATCTCTTCAAGGTTGAAAAATATATGCCCACCAGATTATGTTGAGCGGCTTCCACGTGATCTTGAAAAACATTATAGAAACTTTAAAGCGACGGAGTTACAGTCTTGGTTGCTCTTTTATGCCATTCCCTGTATGAAGGATTTTTTGCCAGAGAAGTATTTCACCCATCTCTGTCTTCTATCTGGGGCAGTGTACCTTTTGCTAGGTGACAGAATCGCCAGAGATGAATTAAACAGTGCTGGAAATTGGCTGGAAAAGTTTTACAAGGACTTCCCTGAGTTATATAACAAAGGTTCTTGTGGGTTAAATGTCCACAACACTGGAATACACCTTGTGTACTTCGTGAAACTATGGGGTCCTTTGTGGGCATGGAGTTGTTTCGTGTTTGAAGATGCAAATGCAGTCTGTTCATGGTACAGGTGATGTTACAAAACAGTGCATCCGAGTCCGGGATCTTCAGTTGAAGCTGAAGTCGCTGGATCTTAGCCGTGTATCATCACACAAAACAAAATCATTTTTGAGCAGTATGAGGCAGAGTACGAGACCGTGGACTCGTACTAAGAAAATGAAGAACTGCTCCGTGGCTGGAGGTCAAACAGTTTGTGGGAATAACACGACGACCGAAGTTTTAACTAAATTGGGTGCTTCATTGGTTAGTGATGTCAGGAAAGTGCTCAGAGTGGAAATAGGTGGAGAGAAGCTGTATTGTGAGGAGTACTTACGCATGAGACGACGAGTGTGCTATGTTGTGTGTTGCAAGAATGGAACTGTATTGAAGATAAAGCACTTCCTGATCAATACCACCTCTAGGGTGGTTTATGCAGTCACAAACAAACTAGAGATACAAGACGATTGTTTTTTGAATGAGTCAAGTGGGAAACACATCATTAAAGTCACCCCATCACAAGAAATTATAGTGATACCTGTTGACATTATTGAAGAAAAATTGTTCTTCCTCAAAATACACAATGACATGTATATTGCTCGCATGCCCAACATGTTCGGACACTGTGTCTTCAAGTAAATACATACATGAACAGGATATATGAATATTGATCAGCTGTTTTATGTTCATGTTTATGTGTTCAGACCTTTTTATATGGTGGTGAAAACCCTGTCATCTGGACTGATCATTGCTCCCTGACAAATTATTGGCCTCCTTTGTCTGGTGAGCCTTACATGAATGATGGTCCTGAATTGTTCAAGACCAAGTATTCTGGCCCCACCATTTCTGTTGATGTCTTAACTTTTCTCATTTGGTGACAACCAGTTCATAGACTGTGATGGTAAATGCAGGAATTGAGCATGAACTTTATTTTAGAGGTTCTACAAGACATTCTTGACTGGTTCATATTTTTATGAATTCAAATCCTATCCATGATGAATTGCAATGTTCATCATCATGAGACCTCTATTGTAAATCTATCTCTGGGCTCTCATCAGTAGCAGGTAGGCGGCTAAATTGCCTATTTGCACTTTTGAGCTGCCTTCAATACACCATAATAAATTGTTAATTTTGCATAATTGAGCCTCCTACTTCTCAGTTTGTCCTGCTACTGAAACACTTAATGAGAACCCTGGGTATTTAAATCCTTTTTGTTAGTATTTTGTTTGACAATCTATGAAGTTCAGAGGGATCAAATATTTGGGAATTATACATGTACTGGGCCCTAAATGTTCATCTCGGAGGTTGGAGAAACTGAATTTCCAATATAATGATCCATGGACAGTGTGAATGTACTATTATAGGCCTACACGTTACAGATATTTTATTTCATGTAGATTAAAATTTCTTCTTTGTTGAATGGTACATGTATTAGGTAACTAAATTAAACCAATGTTGAATTTTTCCATCCAACATTTATTGTTTTTCTCCATGATGGAAATTCCAGGTTCAAATCAGTCATTCACTGAACAATGTCAGAAATGTCATAACCATGGTTGAGAAAATGACCATGGTTGACTCCAGATTCCACAACCATGGTCAACCATGGTCACGATTCTGACAACCATGGTCAACAATCACTCGGATATCAACCATGGTTAACAACCATGGTCAACCATGGTTCAGATTTCAACCATGGTTGAAATATTGCTATACCCTGGTTAACCATGGCATGGCCATGGCTTAACCAAACTATGGTTCAACCATGGTTGGCAATGCTTTTTCATGGTAACCATGGTCAACCATGGTTGGTATTCGCGGGGGCCCCGCCACAAACCCCCTGTTTTTTTCTATTAAAATCATGTCTAGGTACAGACAATAAATGCCCAGTGGTTTCATCCAGTGCTCGCACTTGGTGGTGGGGGGGCCAGAAAATTATACCAGTATCCGTAGATCAATGAAAATAATCCCTGATTGGATTTCCACTTTAACCCGAGTCTGGCTGACATGACAGTTCTGGCTTCCTCATAACATATTTCAGTGTTTTATTAGGGACCTAGATGTTCACATCTTCATACACAAGTCTACTTATCAATTACACTTCGAATTAGCCTTGACCTCGCCACTTAAAGTATTCAAAACGCGAGTTGTATATTTCATCTACAATACACAGATGAGCCAATCAGAACGAACCATCAGAACCTACACGATTGATGTGTGTCATGTGACATCCTCTCAGTGGTTACGTGGTTTCTCCTAATATGGCAGTAGGTGTGGCCAAATACAGTGAACAGCCAATCAATAGCCGACTCATTCGGCCCATTTCAAAAATAAAATTGATTTGAGGTCAGCGATGTTTTGTGCACGTTTGCGAAATACATTTGAACAAAGCCGATACCAGTAGGCAGCTATATATCAAGGCTAATTTGAAACGTAAACAGAGAAGTAGACTTGTGTATGAAGATGAGCTGTTCAAAGCTGTCAGCAAACTAATGGGATTTCTAACTTCTGTTGCATGTTAAATATATACAGTGCATGCTGCCAAGCACAGGGGGATAGCTCCATTACGGTACCGGTAACAAATAATTTGTGAAGAAATATATTTTCTGTAGAACCCCCTAGTTGATTGTACAATGTTTTTACTAGGGAATGAAAACTGAACAGCCACTGTATCGTTCTCACTCAGGGTGGACTCAACTTTGAAGTGTTGAAAACTGGGCACTGGGTAAACACGACGCCAACATACTCGATCAATCACAGCTTCATTTCATTTTTTTTTTTTTTTTTTTTTATTTTATCTCGACTGGTAGATCGAAAGATAACCCAGAAATTATTCTGATACAATACCTCTCTCAGCTGTGCTTGTTGCTCCCGCTTCTCCAGCCTGGCAAGTGTGGACAATCGTTTCGGTTTGGGGGCCTGACGATGTGCAAACTCGGTAGGCACAGCATCATCTTTCAGCAACGTCCGTTGCTTGCTCTTGGATTCAATACCATATTTTGCGTGAACATCTTCTTTGAAACAGCTTGGTAAGAAGTGCAACGAGCACAGTCTTGAGTTTGCGTTTGGAGTAAAATCCTGCTGACGGACGTTATGCACCCACTGACTGTTTCAGTACATCTGGTTTCGACATTGGGAACCGATGGCATGTCACGGTCTTTGGAAGGTTTGGATTCCCAGTTCTGTTAAAACAGCCAAACGCCACACACTGCGGCATGATGCCCGTGTATTTGCCGAATATTGGCCCACTACCACTATCAAATTATAACAGTATACAAAATATAAACCTGCAGTCCCGAGAGCTTCTCACCATACTTTAACGTACATTGCGGAAGAGTGTTGGGCCCTGCTGACGTCACGCAGCGATGCGCACAATATGTTTTCGGCATTTCTGATTGGTTAAAATAGACGCAAGCCCTTGTAATGGCGGCACTCATGAATCTGTTCACAGGCTCCAGTTTTTGATGTTTCGATATAAATATATCGGTGGTAAAAAATCGCAAAAAAAATATTTGCTTACATTTTTGGATACGGGGGAGATAGGTCTTTCATTCAGTGTATACATTAGTCATATGTTTTCTTCTCCTTTCCATTTCAAGCAGGAAACCTTAGATGTTACATTACATCTGGTAAAACAGTGATAGATTTACAAGATGCTTACCATAGCATTCCCATTGCAGTGGAAGACCGTAAATTTCTGCGGTTTCAATGGAAGGGAAATTTATATCAGTACACTTGTTTGCCTTTCGGATTATCCAGTGCCCCAAGAGTGTATACGAAAATACTGAAGCCTCTATATGCCAGATTCCGTCAGGAGGGCATTCGTTGTGGTTATTACATTGATGACTCCCTCATTATGAGTTCAAATGAAGAGACCTGTAAAACTCAAACTAATTTTGTGTTGGATAGTTTTCAAGACGCAGGTTTTATGCCTGGTTTAGATAAATGTATCCTTTTACCTACACAGGTCATTCCATATTTGGGGTTCGTCATAAATTCAGTTAGTTTAACACTTAGTTTGTCTGAACGTAAAATCATTAGTATCCTACAGTTTTCTCGGGTTATTCTCGAATCACCAAATTTGACCATACGACAGGTTGCTAGTCTTATTGGCATACACACATCATGTATGAAAGCCGTTCAACTTGGTTCATTGTATTACAGATATCTAGACAATGATAAAATCCAGGCTTTACGTCTTACACCAGGCTATGATTCTAACATGATGTTATCTGATAATGAGAGAAGTGATATTATATGGTGGATCGAAAATGTCCAATGAAATAATGGTGCCAAATTCCGACAACCAACCATTGATTTCATCATCCAGACAGACTCGTCCCAGAAGGGCTGGGGAGCTGTCTGTAATGGACAAAAAACTAGTTGGAGATGGACAAAGCAAGAATCGTCCAAACATATTAATGAGTTGGAACTCCTGGCAGTGCAGTTGGCTTTGTTGTCGCTCTGTGCCGATTCCAATAAACAACATATTCAGATTGTGTCAGATAATCTTACTGTTGCATGTTACATTAATAATGTTGGAGGCCAAAAACTGCATCTACTTTGTTTGTCTAGAAACATTTTCAATTGGGCCTTTCAAAGGGACTGTACTGTACAATTCCAGATCACGTATCGATGAATTTTACAGTCTCTACTAAATGGATGCTAGATAGAAATGTCTTCAATCTGGTAACTAAACGATTTTTTTCTGCCAGATATAGATTTATTTGCCTCCAGGCTAAATAAAAAATTAAACTGTTATGCATCCTGGGGACATGATCCTTTTTCAGTCATGGTGGATGCTTTTTCACATTCATGGACTTCGTTAACTCCATACTGCTTTCCTCCTTTCAGATTGCTACCCAGGGTCTTGAGGAAGATTGACGAAGACCAAATCAAACGGGCCTTGGTTATTGTTCCATTCTGGCAGACACAGTTAACAGGCATGCTGGTAGAGTCGCCGGCAAGACTGCCTCGTCGGACGGATATTGTCAGTCTTCCAGGAACAGAAAAAGTGCACCCCATGGGCAAGAAATTACTCCTAGTCGCCTGTGTCGTCTCTGGTCACATTTGCGATCAAATGGACTTTCAATTGAAGTTGCCCGCCTCATATCGAAATCATGGCGGCCATCCTCTAGTCGACAGTATGAGTACGCTTGGCGACGCTGGAGCGTTTGGTGCCGTGAACGGTCGATTTGTTCCATTCAGCCATCTGAGATAGATGTTCTGAATTATCTGGGAAATTTAGCGTCATTTTCATCTTATAGTGTTGTTAATACACATAGATCGATGCTTATGCCGACCTTGCAATGTTTAAATTGTCGCTTATCTGACAACCTACTTAAAGGTCAACCCAAACGCTCTGAGGTCAAAAATATAAAAAAATAGTCCTTTTGATTCTGAAAATAATGATATTTTTTTCATAATTTTGTGCAGTCTGGTTGGCGAGATATTGCCGTTTGAAAGGTGAAAATCGCTCTCCTGTCCAGCTGTGACGTCACGGAGGGAAGCCGTCTTGTATTCTCTATGTTAAAGCCGTATACCACAGTCGTATGTAGCTGCTGATTTCTGGAGATTTTCGGAGTATCGGGGCATCATTTTTTAAATATGCCGCGACGTTGTGTAGTGGGAGGTTGCAGTTTTACTACAGATGACGGTGTTAGTATTCATTTGTGGCCCAAAGACGAGAAAATCGCTGCAAATTGGACGAAATTTGTACGCAACACGAGAG
Source organism: Hanleya hanleyi (assembly GCA_036873755.1). Taxonomy (NCBI): domain Eukaryota; kingdom Metazoa; phylum Mollusca; class Polyplacophora; order Lepidopleurida; family Hanleyidae; genus Hanleya; species Hanleya hanleyi. The sequence continues at coordinate 45,852 of JAVTVY010020406.1, forward strand.
TGTGGAAAGAGGGCCCGAGCCAGTACTCGTATAATTTGCTCGGCACATTTTGACAGAAAGACATCATTCGAGGACATCTACAGCGTAGCAGTTGAATTCGGGTACAAACCAAAACTAAAGAGAACAGCTATTCCAACTATCAAACGTAAGAACAATCAGAATGTGACGGCAAAAAAATCGGACAAGGAGAATCTATCACGGACATCGGCTGAACGAACCTAGCCTGCAAGCGAGGCCTCGGGCAGGGGGACGGCTGTACATGCCCTGCTCGCTCTCGCGTGGCATTTGTTGCTTGAGCACCTACAGGTTAGACTGGATGAGTCTCTATTTCATATATACACGTTTAACCATTTGTTCTAATGTGTCTTAATGTCTGTATTTGTATGTTCAATTTTATTCATTCTATGTATGCGTTTTTAGCCAAATGTTGGCACAAACTTCACGCAAATAAATTATCTAAATTATATATTATTTAATAATAATAATAAAATGATCTTTCATAAATATATATACGTTTGATAAGTAAATAAATAAAAAACACCAATTGGAGTGAATGGCTGTAGATACAGAAGTGATAATTATACTTTCATAATCCCTTGACATTTGAGATTGTGGGAATATCATTCGATTTCAATTTAATTGAGGTAATTTGTCGAAAATTGAGCAAATGTGAATGCTCACCACGGCTTACTTTTCGCCATGAATGTCCAAAGTTTTTTTATCAAACTATATAATTCTGAAATTGGTATTTCATGGGGATTATGGGAAAACAAACAAAATTCAAGTCGGACGTATATCAGCAGAGTTATCAACAGTTTACTGTCCATACTGCCGAATCCCGGAGTTTATCCCTTCGAAAAGGCTGTCTCGGTCAGTAACAACAATAACAACACAGATGTGCTCGTTCGTTACATCACAGAATCGTTCTACATTCAATACAGTTTGAAATATATGGACATTTGGTCTTATAGATGACGATAATAAGGTTTCCAGTCAAGTTGCATACCAATCTGTATTCAACAAACGACCTCTCCGAATCCTGTCGTCGTCGAGTTCCACGTTGTCAGAGTGGTTGTCACTGTCAGAATCGGAGCCGTACGGCTCAAATTGATAGGGCTGAATTCCGCCGTTGGTCTGCAAACAACTGTTAATTTGCCCGTCATCATCCTCCTCTATGTCTGTTTCATCTTCTTGGCGAAAAATATTTCCATCTAAGCAGCTGATATCGCTCGAATCGACATCTGAACCGGAGCTCTGACTGCACTCGTTTTCCATGTTATCCGCTGTTTTTTCTCAGGCAACTTCCCTGCGTGACGTCATCAAGCCAGCTGTGAAAGTGTGAAAAAGCCCACTTTGCTCCCATATTACGTGTGTTTCTGATCAGATTAGAATTTTTTCAATATTTTTTTCATACAAAGTGAAGTATGAACTATGATTTTTAAGGATTTTTAGACCAAAAAAAATTCCGTTTGGGTTGACCTTTAAAAGATTGATGAAAGGTTTATTTGAGGCAGTGCCTCCTCGTCCTCGATATACACATATGTGGGACGTTAGTTTAGTTTTAAACTATCTGAGAAATTGTGAGCCATTTGAAAGTATAACTTTGAAATGTTTAACATTCAAGCTAGTAGCTTTAGTAGCTTTGGTTACAGCACAAAGAGTGCAGACATTAAAAGCACTGACAATATCCAATATGGTTGCTTCTCCATGTAGAGAGAAAGTTATTTTTCTCATTGATAACTTGTTGAAGACTACATCAAGACTACATCCCAACCAGTGGAGCTTAAGAAATACACTGATCGTAGACTATGTGTTGTTCGAACTCTATTCGAATATTTACGGAGAACTCCTAATAGAAAGGATAATCAACTGTTCGTTTCCTTTAAGACATTTAAGCCAGTGTCTACAGCCACTATTTCAAGATGGCTAACTTCAGTTCTGTCTGTATCAGGCGTTAATATTTCTTTGTTCAGAGCCCATTCATATAGAGGGGCTTCAACGTCTGCAGTTGCCAGACGAGACATTTCCGTTGAGGATATTATGAAGGTAGCAGACCGGAAGTCGGCTAGAACTTTCAGAGTGTTTTATAACAAACCTAGTCAACATGATAAAGAGAATCGATTCCCCGAAATTGTATTGTCATAAATCTATGTGAACCATTTGTTGTGATACACAATACATACGTAATACATGTTTGACAGTTTCAACGGGCGTATTGTTATAAGTATATCAACATGTATGCCATTCACTGATTGATACATAAAGGTTGTTGCACAAGACGTTAATACTGCGCGTCTGTTGTCAGTTCTTTGAAGATGCAATGTGACCCCGAAAGGCCAGGCCAATGCGAAAAAGAATCCCCCCTCTCATACCATATCTCTGATGTGCAGGATGAGAGGGATTCTTTTAGCATTACACGGCCTTTCGGCCTTGAGGGGTCATATCCCACTCTGTCTGGGATAAATAGGGTTCTAAATGAACGTTGACATAGTCTGCCCTCCCTGGACTACTTCCAACAGGCGGACTAATTTGAAAAGATGGTGTGTTAGAGGCAAACAGACCTTATATAGGTAAGGGACTATTTTCTTGTCTATGAAGATCACGTGCCGATGGATTACTTGATAATGCTAAAAGAATCCCTCTCCTCCTGCACATCAGAGATGCTGGTATGAGAGGGGGGATTATGCTGTATTGGCTGAGCTGTTGAAACACCCTCCATTTCCTAGCTCTGACATACTGCATCACTGTCGAATTATGGGTACCATGACAGAGTGATAGATCACAGTCAGTGAAGGTTCCTGATTTACATTGAATGTCATTATTGCCGAAGTAGTATTAGCAGCATTTTACAACAATTCGCTGACTTACAGAGAAAAATTATAGTGAAAGGTATTTATTTTTTGTTGTTTGGCATTTTTATTTGCTGGCATTGTTTCAGATAGAATACAGCAGCCCAATTCATACAATCAGGAATAAAAAGGGGATTAAAGTCTTCATGTTCAAACTTTCATAGAGAATATAAAAGTGGCAATTTGACATTTTATTTTTATTAGAATTTTTAATGTCGGTAGGGCCATGAAACGCAAATAAAGTTGGTGTTGCCTGGCACAGGGTTTTTGCCCATTGGTGAAGAAATCCCTTCTCAGAGGCAGTTCTACCAGGGATGATTCCTGATTGCTCATCCTCCAGGGGTATGTGCCCCACCCCCTGTCCCATCCTAAAAAAATTGCCACTACTAATAGAGGTTGTGCCCAAATTGGGGAGATCTAAAGCCCTGTGAGTACCAAATTATGTGTTACAAAATTATCTGGGGAAATGCTCTTTGCCCGTGTTTCACACGAGCTTTCATTTGGATTACAAATTCATTAATGTGACATTTGGACCTTGATACTTTTAATAATAGTAGGTCAACAAAAACCTCTAGAACATCGCTCATGCTAATATTCTGAGAGTGCGCCCTAATTCCACCCCAACTGTGCCCTATCTGCATCCTATTGACTGCACAATAGCATGTTATCTGATTAGTCAAAACTGTCACGGACTCACGTGACCTTTATCTTATTGGCTGATATTAACAAAAGAAATGCAGAGATATTGGTTTTCAAAAAAAAACATTTTACATTTGAAGAGTTCATGGCCATTTAACAGGATTTTGGTGAGTGTTTTGTATCTGTTGTTTAGCCAGTGGGTAATGTAATGGGGTTTCAAGTGTTTGTAGAAGAAATTTGAAGACAAAAACACAAGGAAGAGTGAGTAAAAGTGCCAGATGCCTCCTGATGTACCAAATCTACAGGAATTGACTCTAGTACATATTATTTTCCTATAAATGTAATTCAAACCATGATTGTACATTGTAGATGAGGACATGAACCCCATTTATTTCCACGTAACTGGTAAGTCATATTCTGTTAATTCTTATGTTGATCTCAGTTGTTCTAATACAAACTGTATTTATCTAATTTCCTGTAAGAAATGTGGTCAACAGTATGTTGGCAAGATCAGCCAAAGATTCCATCAGAGGGTGAATGGTCACAGAAAATCCATTAGGAAAAAACCATTGTTTATAGGCAAACATTATTTTGGTCCCAACCATGGCTGGGACAACTTCGGTATCCAGAATAAAGACATAGTCTACCCATCTACCAAGGATTCCCCCTTTGGATTTGAGAGAAAAATCCCAGATGCTGGACCTTGGGTCAGTATCTCCGTATGGTCTAACTGAAAGGTTTCGGCAATGTTACAAACCGCCATTCAAATACATCCAATATTACCCAGCCACTTAAGTCCCATCAACGGAGACACCGCAGCGATGGTCATGATGGTTAGAGAAAGTTTAATATTGCGTTGATTCACGATCATATCGCTTTAAATTATTTTGTGGGTTTAATTAACACACCCAACAGTTTACATAGCTTGTGTACAGTCCTATATGCGTTACCTCTGAGAGTTTTAAACCATATTGCCAGAGATATACAACGATCTGTGTCTTCAGGAAACATTATATCACCCACAATCACTAAAGTTTGTCAAGATATAGAGTGTTATTGATTGTATGGTCCAGTGAATATAATCGAAACATCCGAAGCCCTGTGTTTCTTGAAACTCGACTACTTGGATAAAGGACTGGACATTATTAATTTACCACGAATCCTGAATGCAGCGCTGCACTAAACTATTTTAAGTTCACAGAACCTCCTTGCATTTCATAAAAGTATACTAAATCTATAGCCACCAAAATATTCAATTACTCTAATGCTGTCAAGGAGTTTGACTGGAGCTTATATACGTTTGGAGGCTATGGTTGTGCTTGTGAATCATCGAACTATACACCATGCAAGCATGTTGTGACTGGTGACCTTGATATACTGAGTGATGAGAACCTAAACTACTCCCGATGAAGGGACCTAAATACAGAGAGCCGAGAAAAACAATTGAAGGCGGACCAGAAGATAGCCCTGACTGCACTGGAAGTGTATGTTATTGAGTGGTTGAAGACTACATCAAGGAACCGTAGTTCCCAGCCAGTGGAGCTTAAGAAATACACTGATCGTAGACTATGTGTTGTTCGAACTCTATTCGAATATTTACGGAGAACTCGTCCTAATAGAAAGGATAATCAGCTGTTCGTTTCCTTTAAGACATTTAAGCCAGTGTCTACAGCCACTATTTCAAGATGGCTAACTTCAGTTCTGTCTGTATCAGGCGTTAATATTTCTTTGTTCAGAGCCCATTCATATAGAGGGGCTTCAACGTCTGCAGTTGCCAGACGAGACATTTCCGTTGAGGATATTATGAAGGTAGCAGACCGGAAGTCGGCTAGAACTTTCAGAGTGTTTTATAACAAACCTAGTCAACATGATAAAGAGAATCGATTCCCCGAAATTGTATTGTCATAAACCTATGTGAACCATTTGTTGTGATACACAATACATACGTAATACATGTTTGACAGTTTCAACGGGCGTATTGTTATAAGTATATCAACATGTGTGCCATTCACTGATTGATACATAAAGGTTGTTGCACAAGACGTTAATACTGCGCGTCTGTTGTCAGTTCTTTGAAGACGCAATGTGACCCCGAAAGGCCAGGCCAATGCGAAAAAGAATCCCCCCTCTCATACCATATCTCTGATGTGCAGGATGAGAGGGATTCTTTTAGCATTACACGGCCTTTCGGCCTTGAGGGGTCATATCCCACTCTGTCTGGGATAAATAGGGTTCTAAATGAACGTTGACATAGTCTGCCCTCCCTGGACTACTTCCAACAGGCGGACTAATTTGAAAAGATGGTGTGTTAGAGGCAAACAGGCCTTATATAGGCAAGGGACTATTTTCTTGTCTATGAAGATCACGTGCCGATGGATTACTTGATAATGCTAAAAGAATCCCTCTCCTCCTGCACATCAGAGATGCTGGTATGAGAGGGGGGATTATGCTGTATTGGCTGAGCTGTTGAAACACCCTCCATTTCCTAGCTCTGACATACTGCATCACTGTCGAATTATGGGTACCATGGCAGAGTGATAGATCACAGTCAGTGAAGGTTCCTGATTTACAATGAATGTCATTATTGCCTAAGTAGTATTAGCAGCAGTTTACAACAACAATTCACTGACTTACAGAGAAAAATTATACTGAAAGGTATTTATTTTTTGTTGTTTGGCATTTTTATTTGCTGGCATTGTTTCAGATAGAATACAGCAGCCTAATTCATACAATCAGGAATAAAAAGGGGGTTAAAGTCTTCATGTTCAAACTTTCATAGAGAATATAAAAGTGGCAATTTGACATTTTATTTTTATTAGAATTTTTAATGTCGGTAGGCCCATGAAACGCAAATAAAGTTGGTGTTGCCTGACACTGGGTTTTGCCCATTGGTCAAGAAATCCCTTCTCAGAGGCAGTTCTACCAGGGATGATTCCTGATTGCTCATCTTCCAGGGGTATGTGCCCCACTCCCTGTCCCATCCTAAAAAAAATGTCACCACTAATAGAGGTTGTGCCCAAATTGGGGAGATCTAAAGCCCTGTGAGTACCAAATTATGTGTTACAAAATTATCTGGGGAAATGCTCTTTGCCCGTGTTTCACACGAGCTTTCATTTGGACTACAAATTCATTAATGTGACATTTGGACCTTGATACTTTTAATAATAGTATGTCAACAAAAACCTCTAGAACATCGCTCATGCTAATATTCTGAGAGTGCGCCCTAATTCCACCCCAACTGTGCCCTATCTGCATCCTATTGACTGCACAATAGCATGTTATCTGATTAGTCAAAACTGTCACGGACTCACGTGACCTTTATCTTATTGGCTGATATTAACAAAAGAAATGCAGAGATATTGGTTTTCAAAAAAAAAACATTTTACATTTGAAGAGTTCATGGCCATTTAACAGGATTTTGGTGAGTGTTTTGTATCTGTTGTTTAGCCAGTGGGTAATGTAATGGGTTTTCAAGTGTTTGTAGAAGAAATTTGAAGACAAAAACACAAGGAAGAGTGAGTAAAAGTGCCAGATGCCTCCTGATGTACCAAATCTACAGGAGTTGACTCTAGTACATATTATTTTCCTATAAATGTAATTCAAACCATGATTGTACATTGTAGATGAGGACATGAACCCCATTTATTTCCACGTAACTGGTAAGTCATATTCTGTTAATTCTTATGTTGATCTCAGTTGTTCTAATACAAACTGTATTTATCTAATTTCCTGTAAGAAATGTGGTCAACAGTATGTTGGCAAGATCAGCCAAAGACTCCATCAGAGGGTGAATGGTCACAGAAAATCCATTAGGAAAAAACAATTGCTTATAGGCAAACATTATTTTGATCCCAACCATGGCTGGGGCAACTTCGGTATCCAGAATAAAGACATAGTCTACCCATCTGCCAAGGATTCCCCCTTTGGATTTGAGAGAAAAATCCCAGATGCTGGACCTTGGGTCAGTATCTCCGTATGGTCTAACTGAAAGGTTTCGGCAATGTTACAAACCGCCATTCAAATACATCCAATATTACCCAGCCACTTAAGCCCCATCAACGGAGACACCGCAGCGATGGTCATGATGGTTGGAGAAAGTTTAATATTGCATTGATTCACGATCATATCGCTTTAAATTATTTAGTGGGTTTAGCTAACACACCCAACAGTATACATAGCTTGTGTACAGTCCTATATGCGTTACCTCGGAGAGTTTTAAACCATATTGCCAGAGATATACAACGATCTGTGTCTTCAGGAAACATTATATTACCCACAATCACTAAGTTTGTCAAGATATAGAGTGTTATTGATTGTATGGTCCAGTGAATATAATCGAAACATCCGAAGCCCTGTGTTTCTTGAAACTCGACTACTTGGATAAAGGACTGGACATTATTAATTTACCATGAATCCTGAATGCAGCGCTGCACTAAACTATTTTAAATTCACAGAACCTCCTTGCATTTCATAAAAGTATACTAAATCTATAGCCACCAAAATATTCAATTACTCTAATGCTGTCAAGGAGTTTGACTGGAGTTTATACACGTTTAGAGGCTATGGTTGTGCTTGTGAATCATCGAACTATACACCATGCAGGCATTTTGTGACTGGTGACCTTGATATACTGAGTGATGAGAACCTAAACTACTCCCGATGAAGGCACCTGAATACAGAGAGCCGAGAAAAAAAATTAAAGGCGGACCAGAAGATAGTCCTGACTGCACTGGAAGTGTATGTTATTGAGTGGTCAATGCGAGAAAGAGTTGAACCTACAATACTCGCTAACTGGCTGGACCTCACCAAGAGCAAGGTCGTTGAAACAATCCGCGATATTGACAGTAGTACCCTTCCCCAAGCAAAAACAAGTACTGAGAAACCTCAGTTCGCAAGAAGTTCTGGCAAATCTTCAGAGTAAATTCGTCATTGTACCAGCAGACAAAGCTTCAAATAATAGAATATTCATATGTAAATATTACTATTACCAGGTGCTGGTTAAGGAGTTGAGTATAGGCACACCATCGCCGAATATGTCTACTTACTCCCAAACAGCATTTATTCTGAGAGATTTAGTTAACAACAATAAAATGTTTCTCAAGGAAAGAAGTATTTGTATTCCAACCACTCATAACGATATACCGAAAGTGTACTGGACTCCCAAGATTCATAACTGGTTCTAGAAGCTTCTTTCAACCCGGTTGTCGAGGGCCCTTCAGCAGGTAAAAGCATTTTGGGAAAGGTATTGCGCCACTATTTCTAAGAACTCTCGCATTTAATGCATGTGGGTATTAAAAAAATGTCATTCGGAAGAACTTGATGCTAAAGGTCGCATACCGTATGTATATGTATCCACGTGACATTTCTCGACTCGCTATACTACAATCCCTCATCAGGACCATATTGTCCGTCTTAGTTCATTTATAGTATCAGTTTTCAAGAAAACTGATCGCCGATATATTAATGTTATAACCCATGAAGCATTATTTAGCTCTACTGCTTACAAGGGATATCATTCATGGGATGTTTCTTTGTTTATAGAGTTGCTCGGATTTCTCATTAATATTATCTATGTGAAATTTGGCAATGCAATATATCAACAGATATTCCAATGGATACTAATTGTGCATCCCTTTTGACTGACCTTTTATCTGTTCTGTTATGAATACGACTATATACAGACGCTTTCATAAACAGAATATTTCAAAGCCCGTTCCTTCTCATTCACCAAACGCTATATAGACGATCTTCTTGCTGTGGATAATCGTTATATAAATGACGCAGTGAAGGATATATATCCACCTTCATTGGATTTGAAGGAAACTACAGATGATCCTAGCGACACATGTTACTTAACCCTACCTGGCCTGGGGGGATGGGGGCACTTTCCGCCCCCCCCCCCCCGTTGGTTTTTTTGCTCGTATCTCCGGAACGACAAAAAAATGAGAGCTGAAACTCCGTGACTTTTGAAATTATCATATTGGGGTAATTTTGAGCCAATTTGCATGACCCTCCGAGCAGGGGATCATGGGTAAATTCAAAATGGCGTCCATTTGGGGGTACCAGAAAAGTGATGTTTTGCCATTTTTCTTCAAAAATTATGCAAACATTCAGCATGTTGATTCGGCGCGATTCAATGCATTTTACTGAAACATATATCTTAGCATCACCAAAAAACACCCCCTGATATGTTCCCCCTCCCTCTCTTCCCCTATTAACCCTACCAGGCCTGGAGGAGGGGGGGGTGGGCAAAATGCCCCCCTACCAAACTTTCTGCGATATCTCCGGAACGCCAAAAAATGGAGAGCTGAAACTTCGTGACGTTAAAGGGTATCATATTGGGGTTATTTAGAGCCTATTTGCGTAACCTCACGAGTAGGGGATCATGGGAAAATTCAAAATGGCGGCCACGTGGGGTACCAGAAAGAATGATGTTTTCGTCATATTTCTTCAAAATTTTTGCTTTTCTGTATGGAAAAGTGGGTAAAACTTATTTTATTTCATATCAGATCATTATTTGCTAATTTATCATGCAGTTTTTGCGAAGAAAAATCTAAAGTTAAGATTTTGACCGAAAAATCGTCCAAAAATACTCTTTTTGAAAATGACGTCACAGTGACATGATAAATTGGGGCCATCTTGGATTCTTTTAAATTTTCTTGTAGGGCTTGACCCAAAGATATAGTGTGGTTAGTTTCAGCCCTCTAGCATTAGCGATAGCAAAAATATATAGGGGGGCACTTTCTGCTCTCCTACTACTCCACCTCCTCCACTTCACTCACTGCACAGCGGGTCTCATAGGTGTGGCACAGGATAGGGTGGGGCGAGAGACCTGGGGTTTTCGCTACCTGAGATTCCATGGGCCAGGCTTACACACTACAGTAGAATGGGTCGACTGCGCATGCGCGATGAGTAGTGCGCGATGAGTAGTATAGAAAGGGCACACGATCTCCCTATCCCTATAGGTGTGGCGCGGGATAGAGTGGGGCGAGAGACCTGGGGTTTTCGCTACCTGAGATTCCATGGGCCAGGCTTACACACTACAGTGGAATGGGTCGACTGCGCATGCGCGATGAGTAGTGCGCGATGAGTAGTATAGAAAGGGCACGCGTTCTCCCTATTCCTATAAACTAACCCATGGGGGTGAATGAACCCATGGGCGGATGAGCACTCGTATCTATAAAAGTGAAGCGGCATTCTCTCTCGTCGACTTTTCGACAAAAGAGATGATTACAATTTCGACATCGTAAACTATCCCTATCTGGAGAGTAATATACCAGAGGGACCTGCATATGGCGTATACTTATCTCGCCTAGTAGGATTTGCTAGATCCTGTGTTAAATGTGACGATTTTAATCAAAGTCACAAAACATTATTGCAGAAACTTGTAAAACAAGGCTATATCATCAAGCGTCTCCACTCTAAGTTTCTCAAATTGGCGATACATATCGCATGCTGATAGCAAAATACGAGTAAAGTGTGTCTATTTCCGCTTAACCCGGGGCTAGGGGCCCTATGAACCTATTTTTTCAAGATTCTCATAGTGTTCATATGAACAATCACAATCAAAGCATGACAGATACATCATACTCTAGATAAAAACTTTACAACGTGTATCATATGGATTAAGAATACTGATCAGCGATACGGATTTGATATTTTTGGAACATCATGGTGTCTTGCTGGCATCATTGAAAACTGTTGACCGCATCTGTCTTGTAGGAAATTAGCCTAGTGTTATGTATACTATGATTTATCCTTTTAATTTGATGCTAATGTTATAATTTGAATTATTTGTTTGGGTTATAGGTGCGGAAAGTATTTAATGGACGAAGGCTGCACGCTTGTACCTGCAAAGTAAAATTAGACTTATTAGAGGAGGTAGATGCCAATATAGCATCTTTTACCTTATTTGCATCTCCAATTTATGTTTACTCCTCTGTTCCCCAAGTGTGCCTTAACTATGCCCTAACTGCGCCTAATTGAGTACCATCCATACAATACCCCTCCTAACTGCACCCTAATTTTCTATTGGAGCAGGTGATGCGCTCTAATTAGCGCCATATCTGCGCCTTAATATTGCCCGTACTGCGCCCTAATCGCGCTATACTACTGTGCTCTAATTGCGCTATATTAAGGGCGCAGCTAGGCGCAATAAAAGTTTTTGAAACCGCGCCCTAAAAGCGCTCCAGGCATATTGGGAATAATGCGATCTCCAAGGACGCAGTTAGAGCGCGCACTCTAACAGCGCTGTAGCTGTCTAAATCACCGCGCTCTAATGGCGCCCTAACTGCGCCCTGTTTCTGTTAGGGCACTCCATTTGAACTCAACCCAACAAACGCTTCAATACGACACCCCACATGGCCCATTTGTATCAAGCATTTCTGTACTAGAATCATCGGTTAAAACCCGAAAATTTTGTCGGCTAGATTCAAGAATCAAAAATTAGAATTGGAAAAAGGTATTAGTGCTCAGAACACAGAACTCGGAATCAATAACACACTATACTATAATTACCATAGTTACTCCGCACAAATGGCAAGTCTTAACCAGTCCTTACTGCAGTTCTGGTAATAACATAATAAATCATCGGCATATTTCATATACCTTTCTGAAATGATTATATTCTGTGAGAAAGTGAGAGAACGGCAGGTTGGGTTTAGAAAGTGTGTTAGTCAACCAATATAGCTGGTTACAAAGTAAAATATAGAGAACACAATGATATACTGATTGTATATATAGATTTTTGTTTCGAAAGTCTATTTTCTCAGTAGTGAAAGAACCAAGTATAGAGATTTGTTCGTTGTTTTCAAAGTTGATCAAGAATACAGGTGAGCTGAAAGGGTCTTTCGGTAATTAATAAAATGGCAGCATTAGATCTACTCTGTTACAAGTAGATATCCCGCCCCTCCCCTCCCTTTCAAAAAATGTTGAAAGCGACGTTAAATCTTATTCACTCACTCACTCACTTTCCGCAATTAAGGCTAAAAATATCGCAAATGTTAAGTTTTTCATATCAGAGAAGCGATGGATTGTAATCTTTTATGGGGAATGAACTTTTATTCAATAAAAAAAATTATTTCCAAACCTTTATAATAATTATTAATCTTAAAGGTTCTACCGAATGGTACCCACACCCCATACTTTTTTTTATGCTAAATTGTTGTAAGAGGTTATATTTGACATTTACTAGCGGTTTACTGTTTCTGGGAATGGTCGAAGTTTTCCAAAAAACAAAATTGAAATCCCCATTACCACGCATGTTTGGAAACGGCGAAAGCCGTGAACTGCTTGAATATGACGTCGAAGTCTGATTACGATCGTTCGTAGCGAGCAATCGTAGAGAAGTTTCTATGATGCATTCCACACCTAAATCATGTGCGGTTAAAAATAGACATGGGTTCGGGTCTTCGGCCTTAAATATATGTAAGAATTTTAACCAAACTCCTGTAAAAGTATATATTTTCCGAATGGGCACATTCATGCCATTATTCCAGGAGATAAGTAAGCTATTCAAATTGAAAAGGAAAGACGTGCAATCCTCCTTAAACCTTCAACTTTTCTGAAAAACTCCATAAAATGTACGAAAATGTGTCAAATTCGACCCACCATCCTGAGAAAACAAACGAAATGATTTTTTTTGTTAGACATGTGAAAGTTTCTCCGTCCAACGGGCATTTTGAAAAGGCGGAAGAAACAGGGGGTCGACCTAGCCGTTTTTGTAAAATTTTATCTCCATGCATAAAGGAATCATCATTTTCGTTCCCCGAAAAAGTGAGGATTTTGGCTTGCCATAAATTCAATTCCGGAAACCATTAACTCTGTAGTGGCGCTTAGGTGCGATAAGCAAGCAATTGTTATATCCTCGTTTGAGGAAATGGTGACGTCCAGCAGGGTGATACTATAAATATCAGTTAGTAGAGAGGGAAGAATAATTACCATGTTGTCAACAACAGGCGACCTTCCTTATTATGAAATTAGGGAGGGGCCGCTTTTTACGAAACCGTGGCAAGTGTGGGGTGCACCCTTAAGGCTAGGGTGTTTTCTCAGAATTTCTGTTCTCAACACTATGCCAATCTAGAAGTGTTTGCGAGTTTCTTGGCATGCGACACTTGCTTGTAGTATGCAGTTTTATCGGATATAACGTCAATCACTTTCCCCCTAGCCCATCTTTGTTTTTGCGACTTTTACAAAAAAATCACGAGTTACGAGCTCAAAAGAATATCATAGCATTATGCTTTGACCGTGACAATGAAACCCATGTACAAAGATCGGGAGCGTTAACCAGCTTCCAAATGAGGCATGAGAAGCGAAATAAACGCAAAAATAGCTGAAATTCGAGCCAAATTGTCAATAATTCTTTATTCCGACTTTTGCAAAAGATTGGAGGATGGAAGTACAAACCTCGAGATAAAAGGGACAAACCCAGAATAATACGCTCTTATTCACTCTAGATCAGGGTGCTGGTGTGACCCGTATTGAAAATTAATCACTTTGACATTCACATTGATAATAATGGGACATACAGGTCACTAATTGTAACATATATGCCTAAGTAAGGGGAGGTAATTCTGTATAGGTCCAAATCGCATATATGCCAGGCCAATGCTATCATACCATGTAGTATGCGTAAAATCGAGACATTTCTGACTAAGATATATGAACTTTACGATCCCATTACATATCAAGTCATTACAAGGTCCGAAATAAGCGATTTTAACGAGTGTAGTGTTGGAGAACATACAATAGTTGACCTACTCGTGTATTATAACCGTGCATTGGAGCCTACATTAAGGGTGCATTCCACACCTAAATCATGTGCGATTAAAAATAGACATGGTTTTGGGTATTCGTCCTTAAATATATGTAAACATTTTAACAAAACCCCTGTAAAAGTATATATTTTCCAAATGGGAACACTCATGCCATTATTACAGGAGACAAGTAGGCTATTTAAATTGAAAAGGAAAGACGTGCAATCCTCCTTAAACCTTCTTCTTTTCTGAAAAACTCCATAAAATGTACGAAAATGTGTCAAATTCGACCCACCATCCAGAGAAAACAAACGAAATGATTTTCTTGTTAGACATGTGAAAGTTTCTCCGTCCAACGGGCATTTTAAAAAGGGGAAAACAAACAGGAGGTCGACCTAGTCGTTTTTTGTAAAATTTTATCACCATAAAGGAATCATCATTTTCGTTCCCCGAAAAAGTTAGGATTTTGGCCTGCCATATATTCAATTCCGGAAATGATTACTCTGTAGTGACGCGTAGGTGCGATCAGCAAGCAAATGTTATATCCTCGTTTGAGGAAATGGTGACGTCTAGCAGGGTGATACTATAGATATCAGTTAGTAGAGACGGAAGAATAATTACCATGCTGTCAACAACAGGCGACCTTCCTTATTATAAAATTAGTGATGGGCCACTTTGTACGAAACCGTGGCAAGTGTGAAGTGCACCCTTAAGGCTAGGGGGTGTTTTCTCAGAATTTCTGTTCTCAACGCTATGCCAATCTAGAAGTGTTTGCGAGTTTCTTCGTATGCGACACTTGCTTGTAGTATGCAGTTTTATCGGATATACCGTCAATCACTTTCCCCCTACCCCATCTTTCTTTTTGCAACTTTTTCTAAACAATCACCAGTTTACGAGCTGAACAGAATATCGTAGCATTATGCTTTGACCGTGGCAATCAACCCCATGTACAAAGATCGGGAGCGTTGACCAGCTTCCAAATGAGGCATGAAAAGCGAAATAAACGCAAAAATAGCTGAAATTCGAGCCAAATTGTCAATAATTTTTTATTCCGACTTTTCCAAAAGATTGCAGGATGGAAGTACAAACTTCGAGATAAAAGTGACAAAACCAGAATAATGCACTCTCATTCACTCTAAATCAGGGTGCTGGTGTGATCCGTATTGAAAACTAATCACTTTGACATTCACATTGACAATAATGGGATATACAGGTCACTAATCGTAACATATATGCCTAAGTAAGGGAGGTAACATATATGCCTAACCAAGGGGAGGTAATTCTGTATAGGTCCAAATCGCATATATGCAAGGCCAATGCTATCATACCATGTAGTATGCATAAAATCGAAACATTTCTGACTAAGATAAATGCACTTTACTATCCCATTCCATATCAAGTCATCACAAGGTTCGAATAAGCGCTTTTAACGAATGTAGTGTAGGAGAACATGCAATATTTGACCTACTCGTGTGCTATAACCATGCAATGGAGCCTACATTAAGGGTGCATTCCACACCTAAATCATGTGCGGTTAAAAGTAGACATGGGTTCGGGTCTTCAGCCTTAAATATATGCAAAAAATTAACAAAACCCCTGTGAAAGTATATATTGTCCGAATGGTCACACTCCTGTCATTATTCTAGGAGACAAGTGAGATATTCAAATTGAAAAGGACAGACGTGCAATCCGCTTTAAACATTCTTCAACTTTTCTGAAAAACTCCCTAAAATGTACGAAAGTGTGTCAAATTCGACCCACCATCCAGAGAAAACAAACGAAATGATTTTCTCCGTCCAACGGGCATTTTAAAAAGGTGGGAAAACAGGGGGTCGACCTAGTCGATTTTTGTAAAATTTTATCGCCATAAAGGAATCATCATTTTCGTTCCCCGAAAAAGTGAGGATTTTGGCCTGCCATATGGCACCAGCCCACTATTAATTCCGTTACTTGTTATGTATTAGCGTTAAAAATCGGCAAAAATCCAGAAGATTTACAATGCATAAATCCACCTGGCATGTCAATATTTACCTTGTGGGACATTACCAGTGGAAGTCTTGACAGATGTTGACCATGGAAATTTCAAATTCCTGCCACTGACAGCTGATTGGTGCTACAGAATGTCATTCAATTTGTAAACAGGGAGCCTTGTCACCCTTCACTGATCATGTCTCCATCCACCATGCTTTTTTCAAAGTGGCCCAAATCAACACCAGGAAGTACAGTTTGAAGACTCATCTGCAAGTTGAAATATCAGATGTATCAGAAATGCTGAAAAATCGCAGCTCATAAAATCCATAAAGATCTGCTCTCAAATTTCTAAACAATGTAGGTCGTGGGCACTGACCCGGAAGTGATTAACTGTAGTCTGATGCCTGTCAGGGTTGGAACCATTGTGAAAATAAGGATTGCTCTCATCTGAACTAACCATACCCATCCCCAAACTATCTTGAGAAGGTGCAGATAAAACTATGCACAGATAGAGATTTTACAGCCTATATACCAAGGGTATCCCCTTTATAATTTCCCCTCAGTTTGCCCCATATGACTTAAGACTGAGGTACAAATAAAAAGTACAATATCTCACTAACCTGTACATATTTTCCAAGTCGACAATCCTTCTGCCTATAAAAAGAATTATAAAGCATCAACTAGATATGTTAAACACTATTTTAAATTATTTTTTTTATTATTTTAATTCATTTTTTATGAAATTTTTCAAATTAAAATTTAAAAATAAAGAAAAATTAAATTCAAAATGTGACAAAACATAACTTGTTTACAAGCTGCTCATTTCGACTACATTTGGTAAAAATTTCCTTCATGGCAGTGGTTAACTTCCCCATGTAATCAGTGGGTCATCCCAGTAATCTATCAAATGTGATTAAAATTTGATGTTGATACAAAGATCAAAGACATGTTTAATCCTGTAATAAGTGACAGCAATATACACAACTGTGTACACAACACATACCAAAATATAACATTGAGGTGTTTATGGTATACACAACTCCCATATAGAGAATATATGTCAGTTCAATTGGATGGATCTACATCTCATCAAGATCTTGCTGGCAGTAATTAGAAAGATGGACATATTACTTGTAAACAGTTATTATTACTGAGAAAACTCCTAAATAACATTGAGGAATATATTCTGTGTCATATTTCAAGTCCACGAAGGCAATGTCTGCAAACAGGCCACACTTGTCAAAACACAACATAGAAGAAAAAAGGACTAAAATTGAATGCCAACATATCTGATGGTCATTTGCTGATCTCTGCTACATTAACAACCATGAAAGATGAGGACAGCTGGAAGTTGCCTCACTTAAACTGTTAACTGTTAACTGTTTGGTGAAACATTAAAGTGGCAACTTACAGAGAGCAAGGCCTATCTTTCAACAGAGTTGGAGGCCATAGCTCTGAGTCACACTGTGCGAAATTCCAAGAGAAACTATTTGATGTGTGTGTGTGTGGGGTGGGGGAGGGGGTGCTTGCTAATATTTGGTGCCTGTAATCCATGTTCCTTGCCACCCACAAGATCTCTGATATGAATATGAAAGAAAATTACAAACTTATAATCCTGGAGATAGTGGAAATGGAATGAAGAGAAAGTATTTGCTATGATGCAAATGTGACTGACAATAGACACAC
Source organism: Hanleya hanleyi (assembly GCA_036873755.1). NCBI lineage: Eukaryota > Metazoa > Mollusca > Polyplacophora > Lepidopleurida > Hanleyidae > Hanleya > Hanleya hanleyi. The sequence goes on from JAVTVY010020406.1 coordinate 63,751, forward strand.
AAAAATGTGAAACCATCAACAGTCAGATCAATTGTTGACTCAGTTAATCAGATTTTATTTGTCTCATTAAAATTAAAAATGCAAAAGGCATTTTGGAAATTCTGTGTGTGTGGTACAAACAACTGAGGTTTTACAGGTGATATGATTATTATTAATTTCATGTGGTTTTAGACTGATATAAAGTGAATTTATGCATAAATGATTGAAGCATTGAAGATTTGAACTGAGGTCTAGATTTTGAAAAAAGGCATGTAGTTGTATCTATGTGAATTTCCTTTCTTCCATTTACATTTTATTGTATCTTGAAAGTTAATTTGCTCAAAATTACCAGCTGTGTTAAGTGAACCTCGTCATATTTGGCATTGACTATTTGGCCCTAGTACTGACAAATCAGTCATTTTTTTGCCTATATTTGCTCCAAAAGGTCTCAATTTTGTCGCAGAAATGGTATAACAATACAAGAGATGTTACCCAGCATTATCAGTATGATGTTTATTTCAACCAAATTTAGCAAGAAAAAATAATAATTTTAATAATAAAAAAATTGATTACAATTAATTAAAAAAAATATTTTATTTTATTAATAATTTAATAACATAAATTTGAAACAATCCTAATATTTGTACGTTTTTCATGAGTCAGCCTGGAAAAAAATTGGGCCGACCAAGTCAAAACTGTAGCCACAGTGACGATTTAAAGTTCTCTGGTCAAATGTGAAAATGTCAGGTGTCAGGCACCAGCCCACTATTAATTCCGTTATTTTGCAAAAATCCAGAAGATTCACAATGCATAAATCCACCTGGCATGTCAATAATTACCTTGTGGGACATTACCAGTGGAAGTCTTGACAGATGTTAACCATGGAAATTTCAAATTCCTGCCGCTGACAGCTGATTGGTGCTACAGAATGTTATTCAATTTGTAAACAGGGAACCTTCTCACTCTTCACTGATCATGTCTCCATCCACCATGCTTTTTCCAAAGTGGCAGAAATCAACACCAGGAAGTGCAGTTTGAAGACTCATCTGCAAGTTGAAATATCAGATGTATCAGAAATGCTGAAAAATCGCGGCTCATAAAATCCATAAATATCTGCTCTCAAATTTCTACACAGTGTAGGAAGTGATTAACTGTAGTCTGATGCCATATATTCAACCCCGGAAACGATTAACTCTGTAGTTGCGCGTAGGTGCGATAAGCGAGCAATTGTTATATCCTGGTTTGAAGAAATGATTACGTCCAGCAGGGTGATACTATAGATATCAGTTAGCAGAGAGGGAAGAAGAATTACCATGCTGTCAACAACAGGCGACCTTCCTTATTATGAAATTAGGGGCCACTTTGTACGAAACCGTGGCAAGTGTGGAGTGCATCCCTAGTCGAAATTGCCGTTGTAAAGCCAACAACGTCGCAAATATAAAACGTAATGTCTTTGTTTACGTCATGATACCCAATTGTTGCAACGACGTTATCGTAATCAGACTCTGACTTCAATGCGTTTTTCATAACATCTGTTTTATTGTGATAAAAAATCCAATTTGATGTCAATTTTCGTCGAAAAAAAATATCAACTTGCTATTTATACAGATTCTCTGTATGTTGTCATGCAAAGTGTACAGGGGGTATTTCATAGAACCTTTAATGTGTAATTTTAAACCTTTTACAGAATTCTAAAACTCAATGTGAAATGCAAAGGTTTTCATCTTTTCCTTTTTATATTCTTCATGGGCCATTTAATGATGGAAATGTCAGCCTAACCACTTCATTTGGTTTTATTTGACGTATTTTGTCTCCTGGTAGCTTTGAAAAGTGCTTCGAAGTTGGTATCTCAAGCCCGGCCGATTTAAGAAATGAAATCCGCATCGCTTGTCTGCCCTTGTTGACGCGGGTTTGTGACGTCACATCAGACCACCTGGCCGGTCGTCAAGTCTTGTAATGTTCAGTCTCCGGGCGGCTGGTCTGACCATTCGCGACTGCTCGGTTGAGTCATAATACCTCGCCTATTAATGGTGTAAGGATTTTACAGCTCTCAGCTGTAAACCGTGATCCGCCGCACGTGAGGCACATCACATGCTGTAGGATGTGTTTCCCCTCACATAGTCCTCGTTGTATTTCTCTCTTATCGGGAGATAAAATATACATCCAAATGAAATGGACATTCTCTTGATTACCCGGGAAGAATCTCTTCTAATTTGAGGTGTTTCTCTCGGTTTTCCCTCTTGAGCTAATCTCCATCAGTGTCCATGGTAACGGAAGTCATACAGCTGGCATGCGCCGTTCGAAGTTTCCGCGTGATATTATTATTTCAACATGGATGCCAATATGGATTCCTAGCAGTACGGGACGAGGCACTAATGTCCTACATTGTCCGAGATCGTGTCGAGTGCTGGTCTGACGTGACGTCACAATCAAGGAAAGATAAGCGATGACGTTTTGCAAATCTGAATTCAGCTGGGCTAGGGGTACCAAATTTTAGAAAGATTCTAGCAGACAAGATAATTCAAATTAATCCAAGTGAAGTAGAGGTGCAGGTATTTCTATCATTATTCAACCAATATTAAATGTAAAACGGAGAATTTGAAAACCTTTGCATTTCACCTTTAAAGGAATATGTATGATCGTTTGTCGTTGTTGCAGTATTTCCTCATTTTATAAGCCTTATCAAGTGAGAACTGAAGTCTTTACCTTATTCATAGAGGTTCAGACTTTGTGTGCCTTGCCCTTGGCCAACATCTGTGCCTTGCCTTTGGCTGATCTGTTTAATGGCTGTAGCATTTGTTGTTCCTGTTGGACGAGGAAAGTCTACCGGAACTACTTTTATTGTTCTAACCACATGTTGGTTAGTATCTGTCACTTGGCTTGTTAGTGAGTATTTATGTGTATCAAGTGGTTATCAATTCAAACAAAATGAGACATCCTGTGGTGTTTATAGCCTTTGGAGATAGCAACTGAGAAGTGGTTTGCTAACCGGTGAAAATACCGTCATGGCGGAGGTGCAAGACCTTAATTTAGGTATTGAAACTTCACATTTGGTGATCAAATGTTTAACCGTACAAAACCAAGGAAGCTGAAACTTGGTGACTTTAAAGCTTATCTTATTGGGGTCATTTTGAGCCTATTTTCATATACCCTAGGGCAGAGTATCATGGGTAAATTCAAAATGGCGGCCATGTGGTATCGGCGAAAGTCGTGTTTTCAATCTTTTCGCTCCATTTCTTCACATTTTCCTTGCCTAAAATGTCTTGAAAGTATTTTATTATTTGCAAAACTATTCATTCTATATTTTATTTGATTTTTTTCGAAAGAAAAATCGCAAAAATAAAACTTTCGAAAAATCGATCCCAAAAAGGCCGAACAATGTCTTCCGAGAAGATGATGTCACTGTGACGTCATCATGGCGGCCATCTTGGCTTTTTTTACATTTCCCGGTAGAGCTTGAACCCAAGATACTGTGTGGTAAGTTTCAGCGCTCTAGCCTTAGTGGTAGAGAAAATATATAGGGGGGGAGGGCACTTTCCGCCCCCCACCCCGGCTGCGATACACCCCAAATCGCCCAGGCGTGGAATATTTAGCAGATTTCTATATCAATCTTTAGATATATTTTCGAGAAAATAGTTGTGCAGTGGAATTCTTTACGACTTGTCGATCATTTTATCACCAATTTTAAATCTATAATCTATATCTCAGCAGCTTCGCAGTTCGTTGTGACATTTCATGACCTAATTAAATATGGAAAATGAGAAGATATTTTTCCACTTCATATCCATTGTCTTCCTCATGGGTGGATATTGACAAATGTGCATATTTTAGTCACATTTTTGTCGTTTCTGTTTCCAGTCAGTTATGAAATACTGAGTGGATTTTATTGAAATTTTAGGTAAATATTGGTCGTGCCAATGTCATGAAACTGTACAAATTTTCGTTGCTATTCAGGGAGACAAATATTGACAATACCGGTGAAAAACTTAAATACAACGAATGCAGAACTATAATATTTATAGGCAATTTAACAGTGCATACATATGGTTAACTTTATATTATTTATAAAAGACATTTCAACATAATTTATCTATATTCAATCAAATGATGATTATAAATGTTTTGGAAGCAAACTTTCCGGAATCATTTTGATACACTCAATTTTATATTATATATATATAGTATTACACGTTGGAAGTAAATGGTTTAATACAATTCAATGTTTATTATATGTCCATAAACAATTAAAACTAAATAATTTATAAATGTCCTGCAATAAACAGGTTACAAGTGATTTATAAAACAATAAGTTATAATTGTTTTAAAATTATATGATTACAAAATGATTTAATATATGAGTTATAAATAGTTTTATTTCTAAAAGTGGTTTATAAATATGTCGACACAGTGGCTGTGTATAAATATCCTACAATAGACAGGTTACAAATGATTTATAAAATAATAACTTATAACTGTTTTAAAATTATGTGATTAAAAAATGATTTAATATATGGCTTATAAATAGTTTAATTCTATAAACTTATAAATTAGAGTCTCCACTCAAATTTGGCGATACATATCGCATGCTGATATCAAAATACAAGCGTAACGTGCAACATCTATGAACTAAAAAGGAGGTTAAGAATGTCTGGTGGCTGAGGGTGTCCGGCTTCTATCTTCTAAACCAGCTAGGACGCTTCTCTCCTCAATGGGGACAAGTGTCCATCAATGGTTGGAATACAAAAGGATACGAACAGGGCACTGATCACTAGGGCATTCTTATCCATCACACCACCATTGTTTCCCCGGTATTTGGGGAAGTATGTGCTTGTACGGTATATCATGTATATATATTTTTGTAATTTCCATGGTAGCATCGCGTGCCATATCAAAAGAACGGATGACGCTTTGAAAAATTTCAATACCCAACAAATGGATATACAGAAAACTCGGACTGAACAGCCTTTTGCAGAAACAGAACTACACTTCCGCCTATCAGAGGAGAAGGAAGATGCATTCCTACACGGGGTTGAGAAAAAAGAGAATGGACCCTTGGAATTCAAGTTTGGTGAACTAACGTTGTTTTGTGAGTATCTACCATATAATTAGCCTAAGGCAAAACATGGCGGTGGTTATAATATAATGTGAAATAAGTTAACCAAATATTCTGCCCACAAAGAGAAATTTGCCTTCCTATCCAATCTTGGGTGAACTTCAAATACTTTTTCCCCGATTGAAATCACGTGGGAATACTCTAGATGGCCAACATTGGGCCAGTCTAAATAAATCTAGCGAGAATGATAAATGTGGACAATGGAATTTGTTACCGATGTAGACTTTGTGGAAAACATATATATTGTTGAGAGGCCAACGTTACAGTTGCATCATACATTTAACGAGTAATTCCTGCTACGATTTTTTGTCGTCTGTATTTCACATGGCATTGTAATCTTTGTTCTTATTTTTGCCTCATAAATAGACGGCTAGCTAGCCTCATCATGCTGGTAACTATGATATACGGTAAATATTGAAGCATGTAATACATACTTGTAGGTCCCGTATTGGCAATGAAGGAAGGATTGCACGACTGTGTTTCTGTTCGGGATCAAGGTAAACTATTGGTTAATGCAGCTCAGTGTACCAAAACTATCTGTTTTCCCGGAGCTCTCACTGAGTTGTCGTTGCAGAACGCGAGAGCATACTGGGAGATAGATGTCAGTTACCAAGTGAAGGCGAAACTAAAGAACGGTGAAGTGGTGTGTTCAGCAGGTGTCACAAACTGTATGCCAACATGCGGTTACTTAGGAGGTACAGCCTGCCATTCCTGGTGTGTTGAAATACGAAAACAACTTTCGTACGACTTTGTTTGCTGGCATGGAAGCAAGCGTGTCTCTAGCCTTCCGGTGTATCCAAATGGTAGTACACACAGTGGAGCTCTCAGTCTAGGGTTTTACCTGGACTGTATCGGCAGAACATTCACTATCCTGGATTGTACTCATAACCGTGTACTGAATACCTTCCGTGATGTTGATATTTCCAGGCCGTTATCCCCCGCTGTAGCCGCCTATGGTTACAAGTGTGTAGATGTATCAGTCCGATTGAGGACCGCCCCTGATATCTCTACCCTCCTGACATGTCTGTGCAATATGTAATTGGGAGTATAGTCAAGCATGCTGTTAGACTTGCATTATGTTTAGAAAATGTGTACAACATTTAAATTTTCTGTGGCAGTCACCTCTCAGAATATGTGGCAAATTTGTAAACGAAAAGGAAACGCAGACTGGTTCAAATCTTGTTCATTTTAGCCGCAAAATTGAAGCCAGTAATAGTACAGGGTGATACCTTTTGATAGATCTGACTGGAATTCTTGCCCTACCAAAACCTCTGTGTATGCACTAAATTCATCTTTCCGCACAGAAGAGTTCCGTTTTGTTTGGCACTACACTAAACCAAAACATGCATATTTTGACCGATGCACGAGAATAGTTAGATGTGTCAATGAACTATCGTTCCACAAGATGACCTGCTGTGGAGTTCGCCAGCCCGAACTGACACCAGGTGGCTACGTGTACCAAGAGATAAATGGCGCATGTCCATGCCGTTTTTTCTGGACGTCACAAATGCAACGACGTTATAACTGTTCGTTTTATGACGTCACGTCTTCGTTACCTGATGGAGCATTGACGCCGCCTATTGTGGCTGGCGATCCCCGTTACAAGAGAGCAGTCTTGCAAGAAAACTCTTAAACATAATAAACCAGTTAACCAGCTCCTCCAGAAGGTGTACAATTACGTCGACGCGTGCGCATGTTTATCTACCACGTTCAGAAATTTTCGTGCATTTCTTTATGTACTCATTTGTGCTGATTTACCTTCAAGTTGGTTTCAAAGACATTTCTGCACTGAGCAGGTATTGATTAAGACATTCGTTCAGTTTTGTACAGTTTCCGTTTCGGTGTTGTGTCATCATATCCTCCACGTATGTTTCTGTATATAATTGGTTATTATGCCTCTATTTACGAAGTGGATCGAGAGGCACTGAATCGGAGAATCAGAATCTTCAGATAACTTCAGATTTCAGATTTCAACAAAATCGCTCCATTAATAATCGTAAGTAATATGAAAGGCGATTCTGCGGGTTATTTTGACTTTGGGCTGCTCTGGCCCGCAGGGCTCAACGTAGTGTATATCATGGCTTTGTGGTGTCGTGACGCCATCTACCGGCGAGGCAGCGACGTAAAATTATCACATGCTAACATAATTCTGCGGAAGAATATGGAAGGACATATTCACTATTACCTTCAATGGAGTACCGCGGAACCGCAGACAACCGCCGATTGCGACTGGCGGTTGGGGATAATTGTTATCAAGTTGATATAGGATAAATGGAATGAAACTCCATAAGAAGAACAAGAAAAGTCAGTGAAACGGTATTCGAACTTGCTCCATGAAAAAAAAATCAGGTTATAAAGAAACGGAGAGGAGAGCAATGGTCAAAACGTAAAACTCACACCCGACCAAACAAGCCGTCGACGCCATTTAGATAACACTCCCATGATGACAGCCGGCATATCTGTGCACGTCAAAAAAAAGGAAACTGAGTGGAATCGAATCATCTTCGCAAACCCAAGTCGGACACTACACGTGTTGCCTTGGCTGAACATAACACATTTTTTGACGGGGAGATGTGGTCTAATGGTCCTGTTCTAATACTGAGGGGAAACTTGGGCACAAGCAGTGCCGTTGCCAGGGCGACTGGTTGTTTATTGAACTGCTTTAGGCTTTGAGAGGAAGAGCAGAAAAAAGAGCCCCCAAGTTATTCAGATACTGCAGATAGTTTAGTAAACTATTTTGACTAGATTTTGCACCACCAGGTCTATATTAGTGAAGATAAATGTCTTCTGATATTCTTATGTATGCTCAGATGTCATTTTCTCAGAGTTGTGCTGTTGAGAGCATGAATACAATATGGATACCATTCTGGGGTTGCCGTAGAGTGTTTTCCTGAGAGAATGTCATAAATCGCTGGCTGATAAAAACTTTATTCAGTACACTTAATATATGCAGAAGAAAATAATTTAAGCCATACTTATCATAAGTTTACCATGGTGGCAAGAACTTCTAGTTTTCTAGGCTTGCACTCATGCAGGAATTTTATTCACATTATGTAACTTGAGGATTTACACACACACATCCCCTCCAGCAAACCCTCTATACACATGCATGACCCAGGTCAGTAGCTCCATTCACTGTTTTGGGCCAATTGCAGGCATCCTGTTTAAATACGTCTGACCAACATGTACTTGTTGGGAGCATTTGTAAACTCCGTGATCAGAGTAATTCAGTGTTTACTCTATCACTTGTAACCTCCCAAACTGGGGGTGTACTAACTGACAGCAGGAGGTACATGTATATAATATGATGCTATGAGAGGATGAATCCCAGCATAGCTTCAGTGCATCTGATGATAAGACTTTTACATTGTATCCCAATACTGAGTTTTTGTCATTTACTGCTGATGGATATGCTTTCTATAATCCCCTGCTGAAAAAGTAAAATGTTTCACAAATATCGGTAACATACAGAGAAGACATTATTTATCATATCATTAAATCGGTTTCACAATAAATAAGGAATTTGTCCCATCTGTTAGTAGTTTTTTTTCTTCAATATATACATGTGCATACATGTACAATTACACTATTTCTTCAGAGATCATTGTTGAGCGAATTGTGTGATACTGGACAAATTTTGTGGCTCTTCGCCATGGGGTGAAACATCAAAGAGTTAGTGGAATTATTCCAACCGCCTATTTTGACATTTAAATAGCCCCGTTTCAGTGCCTAAGGCTCTAGTTATCAGAATACGGTTTGGTGATGTCATAGCTCTATGAATATTCATTTCTTCTCTGAAGTGCATGTACCGGGAACGCAACTTGTCTGGGTGGTGCTTAGTTGGTTCGTCGCGCTATGACTGAAATAGTGTTGAAAGCGACGTTAAATCCTATTCACTGTCTGACTCATTCGGTTCCCTATATTAGAGAAAATGCAAATGTATGACCTACTGATAAATTAGAATTCAAATTTGATTGGCTAGTCGAAGGAAGTGAACATTTACCGCTTGAAAATCAATATAACCACCTCTTCTCATATTTGGAAATCACTGGTTTCCCGGTGTGAAAGGAATAGGAATCAAACGTCGCGATATGACTGAAATAGTGTTGAAAGTGACGTTAAACCATATTCACTCACTCAAAGAAAATCTTGATTGGTTTTATGATATCACGTGCGTTTACGATTTGAACAATTTATCCCATTCACTTGGTCAGAGTAAATGACGGAACGTTTGTTTTGTGCTTAACTTGAAATGTTAAGACGAATCGAATGGAAACCATTTGCACAAAGAGGGACATTAATAGAACCAGGCGACAGCCAGTATACTGTAGACGGGAATCAATGTCCGGATCTTTGTGATATCATAAAATACATATTTGTGACCCAAATCTACACCTGCTTTTGCTATGCATTATCTCCCTTTAGGAAGAGTCCTACAAATAGTTAAAAACGAAAAGTTGTCTCCCCTTAGGGAGCTCTCTCAGCCCAGCTAGGTTACTTAAGCTCTGCCCAATCCATAATCTCCCTCTTTCTCTATTTGTACCTCCTCGAGTGTGGTGCATATCAGGAAGTGTCCTATAGAGTGCTGGTTTGGTTGTTGCTGGTTTGACCTTCGGTTGTACCTTTGCTAAACTTTCTCTTGCTGTATTTCTTAGACATTATGTCTGAGATATCTGTCCCTGTAAATTCTAATTCATGCCGTTCGTGTCGGCAGTTTTGGTCTAGTTGGATGCTCACACGAAAGATCACCTTTGTTACCGTCAGCCACGTGTTTAGAGTGTCTAAGTTGGGATGTTACCGCCTGGAGGTTTATGTCCAGGCTTAACGAGCGTATTTATTACGGGTTACGGTAGACCCTGCTTTATCTGCGGACGAAAGACGCCAAATTGAAATTGCTCTTGTCGGAGATTTCAAAATTTTAACTATGATCTTTCTGGTTCCTTGTTTGGTTAACGCATAAATTTAGTCCAGCCAGATTCTATTGGAATCCCTGTCAGTGGGACTGTTTGTACGTTAGGATAATGTTAAATCCCAGACAGTTCAGAACCGGTTGGTAAAGTTTTGTCTTGCGCGTTTGTGCACAAACCCGTTTCTTTGTTTGGACAACAAAGGATTCTGTCCAAAGCCCGGCTTCCTCGACCGCTCGTTGTTATCGGGAACGTGATCTGTCCAGAGTACAGTGTGTGAGCCTGACCGGCTGGGATATTTTTATGACGTTGAAACTGTACGAAAATAAACAACAGATTTTTGCTTCACGGATTAGAAATGCTTCAACGTACTATAACTTCGTAGAATTACAAGTTTCTGCAGGGAATTTGCAGACCTTAATTTTTCGTTGTTGTTGTTGTTGTTGTTGTTGTTGTTCTTGTGTTTCGGACTTTTCCAGTTTTTGGTAGTTTACTTCTATGCATACAGTTCATTGTTCCTACCAAAATTTAATCTCTTGTTATATCAAGTGTTATTCTGTTTATATGATATCATGTGATCAAGAGAGAACTTGCAGAGGTTTTTCTCTGTCTTTTATTCTTACGTTGTTGTTGTTGTTGTTGCGTTTGTCTTCGTCGCCACAAATCAAAGCTATACACTACGACTCTTTGTTACTTTTTAATGAGCTACCTTATTACTCTCTTTGTGTAATCAAGGGTGTGTTGAACAAGAAAAGAGATCACGAGATTGTTTATTAAGAAATTGTGCTATTCTTTGAAACACATTTTTCTGTTAGTAAATATTGCAGTGTGATATATTTATTTTCACAACCAAATTTTCCCATCGGTATATTGAATTAGACTTACAATTCAAATTGGGTTGAGCTTTAATTTTATTTTCTTCTTTCTGAGAAATTATTATTATTAGCTTGAGTGTGAGTTTATTTCTCCGAGAAGTCTTTAGAATTGCTCTCGTTCGACGACACGTAGGGTGTTTATTGATCTTTCCCTAGTCTGTTGGCCGGGCAAAGATCAAGCCTGAAGTTTCTCAATCATCTGCTTGGGACAGCATAAGACTGTTCCATCGGGCGGTCTTCTTGTACTTCGTAAGTTACTTTCGTCCGAGTATGATTACCGGTTACAGCCTTGTAAGAAGAACGACAGACTGCTGTTTTTCTCCTCGACAGCTTTGTCCAAACATCTTTTGGTCTACAGCATTTGTTTGATCGAGGACTTATGTGTAGTTTAGACCTCTAATTGGGGGGCGAGTCTAGATTGAACATTGTTCTTGTTTGGTCAATTCAGATTGTGAAATTTAATGACCTTAGTTCATCTACCGGCGAGAGACATCAAAATGTAATTGCTCTCTTCGGGGAATTTTAAATTTTATTGAAGATCTTCCTAGTTTACGTTGGAAGTTTCTTTGTGTTGATGTCGGGGATGTTACTACCAGGCGGAGTTACGCCCACGATTAACGCTAGGAACAATGAATGTGTTCATCTCCTCTGCGTTTCAAATCTCATTACAGTTTCGCGTACTACGGCTGTTTTGTTCGGACTTTTTGAGTTTCGGGTTTACAGTTTTCGGATTCAACTTCAATTGTTTTTCCTTCTACGTCGTTCTTGTTCGCCATAACGTCGTTCCTGTTCACCTCAACGTCATTTCTCGTACATTTATAAGGTTGTACCCTGCTCCATTGTGAGCGTATATGTACAATAAACTGATTTGAAAGAAATTTGAAAAATCACTACGCCGTTTGTCACGCAACGCCTTTCTCGTTTCGCTTTACGTCGTTCTGTTACACCTTAACGACGCTCCATTACGCCATCACGTTGTTCTCATACACCTGTACGTCGTTTCTCGTCTTAACGTCGTTTCTCGTACTTTTATAAGGTTGTACCCTCCTGCATTGTGAGCGTATATGTACAATAAATTGAACTGTTTTGAAAGAAATTGGGGAAATCACTACGCCGTTTTCTCACGCGACGTTTTTCTCGTTTCGCATTACGTCGTTCTGTTACACCTCGACGACGTTCCATTACGCCGTCACGTTCTCATACACCTGTACGTCGTTCTCGTACATCTGTTAGACGTTCCCGTATGCCATAACGCCGTTCACCACGTCGTTCTTTTATATCTCCTTATCAGGGTCGTCAATTTCGACAGTCCCGGTCTCCATTTCTAGATCTTTCTCTTGATTGTCATAGAGGCTTCGACGTTTGTTCGCCTGCACGTCTCTCGATTTTGGTGTTTTTCGTAAAAGACAATTCGGTTGATGCGTCTTCATTATCGCTTGGTTGACCTCCATCGTTTTGCGAGATGCATATCTTCTTATACCCATTCATCCTCGTTTTCAGCGTTTCCTACGATTCACCATGGACGAACGTCGGTTTGAGTGGCAAGTCCTCCCGTTCGGAGTTAACATCGCCCTTGTATCACTTCTCTAGTCTTGGCGTTTTTCTCCATCTCGGGGCTTTCACATCGAGGTTTACTTAGGTTCGTCGCTACTTTGGGGGCACTTTTTCGACACTCTCCATCAAGTGCTTCGTCCCCGTATAGACCGTTGGACCATTTTTTAGACGTTGGCATTATAGTTGTTTTGTCATCAACTTGTAGGGCTATTCATTTCTACGCAGGACCTTACTCATTACGGTCGTCTCCTAGTTCGGTCACTGCAGTGCCATCTGTATTATTTACAGACGTCATCCCTCAATCCATTAGTGCTGGTATTGACGTCTCTACATCCACATTTGATTTTGGTGGCAGTCCCGCCACATCGTCATGTGGGGTGTTCCTTTCCGATTTCCATCTCCGGATCACCATCTCTACACCGATGCTTCCGAGACCCGATGGGGAGGCCATCTGGACGGACTGGAGGTGTCCGGCAGATAGTCTAGGTTGGATGCCAGACTTCACATCAACTTTCTGGAAATGAAGTCAGTCATCCTAGCAGTTCAGCATTGGAGTTGGCGTCTCGTGAATTCGTCCCTTCTCATCGCTACGGACAACTCTACTGTCAGTGCTCACATCAACAAGATGGTTACCAGCCGATCTTTGTCAATGTTTTCGTCTGGTGTGGGATCTTTATGACTGGGCTCTCATTCATCTCTGTCATCTCAATGCTCGCCATGTTCCGGGTCGGCTCTTTGTTTTGCGGACCACCTTTCCCGCCCCGACTCCGTGCTTCAGATTGAATGGCCTTCATCCAGAGGTTTTCAGCCAGATCTGCAGCATCTTGGAGACCCCCCTTGATCGACTTGTTCGCGACGAGGAACTATGCAATCAACTGGGACTACTTCCTAGCTTATGCCTACCCATCCATGGCCCAGTTCTTTAGATTACTCAGCACGACTGCGTCATTCTGCTCGTGGTTCCATGGTGGCCTCGTCGTCAGTGGTTTCCGGTACTGGTTTCACTTCTCACTGCTCCGCCACGTCGTTTTCCACTTTGGCCCAGCCTGTTGCGTCAACCACACGGGATAATACATCACAACCCGCGGTGGCTCAACTTACACGTCTGCAGACTATCCAGAGTGCACTTACAGTCCAAGGATTTTCAGCAGAAGTTGCACAGACGATGGTTTCAGCCAATCGATCTTCCACATCGCAGCTCTATCAATCGAAATGGGCCTATTTCGCCTCCTGGTGCCGAGAACGTGATTCCGATCCCGTCTCTGCCTCTCTTTCCTTAGTAGCTGACTTCCTCCTTCACCTACATCGTGATAAGAAGTTTCAAATCAGCGCCATTGAGGGGTTCCGGTCTGCTTTGGCTCAGGTTTTATGTCTTTCGATCGGCATCGACATAAGTCTGAATGACAATATCTTTGCTCTCCTACCTGCTTTCGCCTTACAGTCTCGCCGTACTCGCCAGCTGTTACCGAAGTGGGATATTGGTGTGGTTCTTTGTGCCCTGATTCGTCCGCCCTTCGAACCTTTACAGTCCGCCTCTCTTAAAGCTGTTTCCTACAAACTGCTTTTCTGGCGGCTTTTGCTCTGGCATCCAGAGTTTCTGATCTTCACGCTCTGGAAAGATCATCTCTGACCTGGACGGCGGATTGGTCTCGCATTTTCCTTTCGTCCCGTCCCTGAGTTCATCGCCAAGAATGAGGCTGTGCGCCAAGGTCCGTCTGCTCAACGTTTGTACCCCATCCCTGCTTTATCAGGGAAAGTTTAAGTTTCTCAGGGAAAGAGGTATTTGTCTTCCAACCAATCATAACGACATACCAAAAATATACTGGACTCCCAAAATGCATAAATCACCATACAAAGCTAGATTCATAGCTGGTTCTAGAAGCTGCACCACCAAGCTTCTTTCAACCCTATTGACGAGGGCCCTTCAGGAGGTAAAAGCATTTTGGGAAAGGTATTGCGCCACTATTTCTAAGAACTCTGGCGTGGAATGTATGTGGATATTGAAAAACTCAAAATGTCTTACGGAAGAACTTGATGCTAAAGGTCACATACCGTACAGACATGTATCCACATGGGATTTCTCGACTCTCTATACTACAATCCCTCATCAGGACCTTATTGACCGTATAAGTTCATTAATAGTATCTGTGTTCAAGAAAACTGATCGTAGATATATTAATGTCGGAAGCCAGAAAGCATTCTTTAGCTCTACTACATACAAGAGATATCATTCATGGGATGTTTCTTTGTTTATAGAGTTGCTTGAATTTCTCATAAAAAATATCTATGTGAAATTTGGCAACACAATATATCAGCAGCATATAGGTATTCCAATGGGTACTAATTGTGCACCCCTGATGGCTGACCTGTATCTGTTCTCTTATGAATATGACTATATGCAGGCGCTTTCAAAAACTGATCCATTCAAAGCCTGTTCCTTCTCATTCACCAAACGCTATATAGACGATCTTCTCGCTGTGGATAATCGCTATATAAATGACGCAGTGAAGGATATATATCCACCTTCACTGGACTTGAAGGAAACTACAGATAGCCCTACAGGCACATCTTATTTAGATCTCTATCTCTATAAAAATGAAGCAGGCATTCTCTAGTCTCTCGTCGACTTTATGACAAAAGAGATGATTACAATTTCGAGATCGTAAACTATCCCTTTCTGGATAGTAATATTCCAGTGGGACCTGCATATGGCGTATACATATCTCGCTTAGTAGCATTTGCTAGATCCTGTGTTAAATGCGATGATTTTAATCAACGTCACAAAA